>JAHDVE020006510.1:0-21957 GCA_022606495.2 Halesus radiatus | reverse complement strand
TTAAACGCCGAAACAGCTAACACAATAATACAAACTAAAAATACTTGCAGAACTTAGTAATAACATTATTAAATTTGATATACATTAAATTTAAAAAACAAAGATGTTTCAGATTTACGCAGTCAGGACAGCTGCTTGATGTCTACTTCCCCTCTTGTCCTCTTTTGTGGAGTAAATAAATATGTTAAAAAATATGTCTGTCATTTTTCGTTTTCATAAATTAAAACCTTTTTAGTTCTCCAATTAGAGTTTCCTTCTTCGGCGTTTCTCAGTGGTATCTTTAAGGTAACTATTTTACCTAGAAGTTTGTAACTTTTTCGATTGCTCTCTTGGAAAGGGACAAGCCTAAAGATCTTTTTATTTTTCTTGTATAATGTTATTTTAATACAATTGAAATTTTTGTACCTGCAAAGCTAAGTTACTGCATTGGCAGAAGCTTAGTTAAATAATGTTATATAATTCAACAAAAAATACAAAAAAAAAATTATAATATCACCGACGTACGACGACTTTAATTTTAACGTAATACGAAGATAGTCCCGCACAATTTATCAATGTATCGTTGCTTTGTTATTTTAGGTAGCATTAATGTGAAAACTATTCCCATCCAGTCAGAAACAAGATCCCAGGGGGAAGATGGTGGTGAAATTTCTTACACGGATATAGACATATACCTGCCGGATGTTAAAAAGGAATGCTTAGAGCACTCTGAAAGTATTGCTCGGACTGCAGGTAAAACCGATTTTTGTTTCTTGGAATTCGTTTGAATAATTTTCTGTTTTCATTATTGAGGTTTACCCGAGATTTTTTCAGACTTAATAACGAAGCCGAAGAAGCATCCTGGAAAAAATACTTACTCATGTTCCCACTGTTTGTACTCCTGCACGTGCAAATCAGCGTTGGCACAGCACTTGCGGATCCATACCGGAGAAAAACCTTTTTCATGTTCGAACTGCACTTGCATGTTCTCAAAGGGGATCTTTAAAAATTCACATGCGTACCCATACCGGAGAAAAACCTTTCTCGTGTTCGGACTGCAACTTTTCGTGTTCTCGAAAGGGAATTTTAAAACTTCACATGTTTATTCATACTGGAGAAAAACCTTACTTGTGTTCGGATTGCACGTTTTCATGTTCTCGAAAAGGATCTTTAAAACTTCACATGCTCACCCATACTGGAGAAAAACCTTTTTCATGTTCCGACTGTAATTTTCATGTTTTCGAAAGGGATCCTTAAAATTTCATATGTTTTTTCATAGCGGAGAAAAACCTTATTCATGTTCGGACTGCAACTATTCATGTTCTCTAAAGAGATCTTTAAAACTTCACATGCTCACCCATACTGGAGAAAAACCTTTCTCGTGTTCCGACTGTAACTATTCATGTTCTCGAAAGGAACATTTGAAACTTCACATGTTTATTCATACTGGCGAAAAACTTTATTCATGTTCGGATTGCGACTTTCCGTGTTATCACAAGGGAGTTCTAAATCGTCATATGATTACCCATACTAAAGAAAAACCCTTTTCGTGTTCCAACTGTAACTATTCATGTTCTCTAAAGGGATCTTTAAAACTTCACATGCTTATCCATACTGGAGTAAAACCTTTTTCATGTTCCTACTGTAGTTATTCATGTTCTCGAAAGGGACCTTTAAAACGTCACATTATAACTCATACTAGAGTAAAACCTTTTTCATGTTCCTACTGTAACTATTCATTTTCTCGAAAGGATTATTTAAAACGTCATATGCTCACTCATACTGGAGAGAAACCTTTATCTTGTTCCGACTGCCAATATTCATGTTCTCGAAAGACATCTTTAAAACATCACGTGCTTACCCATGCTGGAGTAAAACCATTTTCATGTTCCTACTGCAGTATTCGTCTGCTCGAAAGGGAAATTTAAAACGTCACATTCTTTGTCACACATGAGAAAACACTTTTCCTTTTTATAACTGCATCTATTCATGTTCTCAAAGAGGTCTTTTAGACATCGCATATTTATCCATGGTGGAGTTAAACCCAAAACTGCAAAAAAACATTTGTTTCACCGAATATCTGCAGACATAGAAACAATTTAAAACTATTATAAGGCGCTGACGGCCTACTTCCAATAGTAGGTCTCTTCTGGTTCATTACTATTATGGACACCGCGGGAGAAATCCCATACGAAAGGCCATTAATGCACAAACACAGCACTAGATTTACTGAAAGGTCTTAAAACTCCGAGAATCTCAAATAAATATGGAGGCAGAACGTTTGAATACGTGCTAGTAACTCATTGGCAACTTTGAAATGGAGGAAAATGGAAGGCCTTGCGTCGGCATCACTAAGTCGTGGCTAATAAATGAACAATCTATAAATATATACATATATAAATATACCTACCAAACCATGTTTCCATGTATTCAATAATGAAGTTAATGTAATACCTACAATAATTCAGATGAATGTTATATAATAAATAAATTGAATTTAAGTACCCCTTTTAAAGATAAGCTTTTTTTGTATCAATACATACATTTAATAGTACAGATATATCTTAAGAGCCAATAACAAAAAAAAAAAATATTAACAAAAACTGCCCAACTCAATAGAGAGAGATTTCTCGTGTTCGAGTTGGGAAGCAGCGCCATGCAGCGACAGTCATAGTACCAAAATGGGAAATAAAATACATCAATTACGTAATATAGATAAAGTTTGTGCCGTTGTACAAGATAATAGACATGGAAAAATAAGGCGCATATAAGATATTAACATAATGTATTTTAATTTTAGCCATATTTCGAAAGGCCTGATCTAATTTTTCTTATATATGTGTATTTACATACATTATTTACAATTAAGATATTTATAGAATTTAAGAAGAAATTAAAACCTGTAATAACAAAACACAGCTATGACTCATTAGATTTCTCCTTGGAATAGAATGCATCTCATAGCCTATGAGATTAATTCTATTGATAGAAAAATATAAATAAATAAGTCAAATGAAAGAAGGGCTTCATTGGATCCCAATTAAAAGGGACACTGTTTTAACTATTTCAAAAAAAATTATAACCGTATTTAAAAATAACTTTTTGATGTAATTTTACTGTTTTTAATAAAATAAAAGTTTGCGTCCAAAAAGTTGCAATAAAAAAAGGGAAAAAATTTGTAATTAGCAAAATCAGAAACAAAGTAAATTCATTTTCATTGCCGGCAACCCGGGCGTTTATTGGCATATAATTTTATACAGTTACATGTACTTTATACGTCGCACTAGATGATATCCTCTGAGACGGGTAACAGTAAATAACAACACATATAAAAAAATAAAATCAATACAAAGTGAAAAAATGAGTACATTCAAAAATACTGAATAAAATTTTTTTAATACAACTGGGTGGCCTCTTCGAGGTGTGGGGATGGGTACCTTCCTGGGCGCAAGCGTACAGTCAACTGTACCGCGGCCTGGAAGCCCTCTCCGAAGGGCAGAGAGGGGGCAACCTCCCGAGCCGGGACTCTATACAATGCCATAGAGGTATATAAATGCGGTCAACTTTCCTAGAGAAATCAGTCTAAATAGTTATTCTCGCGCATGAAAGTGGGGTGAAGCGCTGTCGATGTAGCCCGAATTCTTCCGACCGCGAACGAACGGAACGCAACTGCCAGCCGCCCCGCTGCCTCGAGTATTTCTTACTGGCGGCGCGTACCGACTTAAGATGCTCTTTGAGTTTTTTTTAAGCAATAAAAAGGTCAATTTACAGTATACTGATTATGGTAAAGCCGATGAAAGGGTACACCATTGCTTTTTCTACTTTTTTCAGAACGACTTGTGCTGTCATTTTGCAGTAATCTTTGGAAATCCATATCCGTCGAGGGCTTGTAATCGTAAGCGTAATGTAAGCCCGTGTTATCTCAATGTAGCAAATTGGCCTCACTTATGTGGCCCTTATTTGTAATGCACAATGGTTAGAATGTTATCTTATATTTGTGGTCTACATTACCATCTTAGATTATATGCGTACATCGTGAATACCTCAACATTAATTTATTTAAAATTAGGAAGCAATTGGATCGATTTAATGTGTTTACAAAAAATAATTTGTTAAAACGCTGTTACTTCGGTGGGTTCATAATATCTCTTGGAATAACCCAAAAAGGTAGGAACCAAAAACTTTAAGTATTTACTATAAGTCATTTATTCTTCTATTCGAACATTCAAGGTCTTAAATTAGAGTTAATCTTAACAAGGTACAAAAAAATCATTAAAATTAGAAAGTCAAATACTTAATTCTACGTAAAAGTATGTATTCTTAAAATAAACGATGCACTTCGCTTAAGTCTACGAAAAAGTTTGATTTATAACTAGAGATTCACTTGACTTAATTCTATGGGAAAGTCGTAATTATTCCAAAAGAAAAGTCTTTACCTTAAGGTGTAACTACGTGAAAGTCTTAGTATTCACTGGGTGACAGGGTGGGAGAATTACAGCGAGAGTTCAAAGGCACTTCCCTGGTGATTATCCAGGGTCCAGCGTCCTCACGTCTCTGTGGCTCGTCTCCGAAGGACGGAGACCAGCAACTTTTTGGTCGGAAGTCGGCAGCAAGTGCGGTCAGAGGGCCTGGGCGGCATCTCCGAGGAGCGAGAATGGGTACCTTCCTGGTCGGAAGCGTACAGTCACTGGCTCCGAAGGGCGGAGATGGGACAACCTTCCGAGTTGGAGTAGTTGAGTCAACCCTGGCCGTTCGCCGAAGAGAGGAACTCGGACTTCCTCCGGCGATGGTGATGGGAACCTTCCTGGGCGGAGGCATACAGTGAACTGTCACGTGGCCTGGGCGGCCTTTCCGAAGGGCAGAGATGGGACAACCTTCCGAGCTGGAGTAGTGGAGCCAACCCTGCCCGTTCGCCGTAGGGAGGAACTCGGACTTCCTCCAGCGATGGAGGCGTAAAGTCAATTCTCCCGTGACCTCAATTCAACGTAACGACGTAACTCAACTTTCTCGTGGCTTGGGTGCCCTCTCCGAAGTGGGGAGATGGGGCAACGTCCCGAGCCGGGGTTCTGAACTCAACTGTCTCTCGGCGACCAACTTCTCTCGTTGCTGGAAGTCATCTGTTGTAGGGATATAGTTCTCCCTTTCCCCGTTTGACGGACACGTTGTCCTGGTTCCCTGGCGCTAGTGTCGATCATTACCTAAATTCGCCGGGCAATTGGTCCCACGGTTCCCGAGGTCGTTCCGGTCCCGAGTAAGGGTAGGTTTTATGACCCCTATTGTCTGGCGGGCCGCTTTAATCGAATTGGTTTATTGCTGTCCTCGGGTGGAAGTGTACTACTACCTTCAATCTCACGGGCGGTGTACCGTAAGTTGTTCCAGACCCCGAGCAATCGGAACATGAGAATGGATTCTCTTCAGAGTGCGATTGTTCAAAGGTTTGTCTTCTATTTGCGTGTGTATGTGAATATTTTGAAAGTTTTAGTTTGATAAACACATTTTATTACGCTAGTTTGGAATATAGATAGGTTAGTTAAATAGTGTAATAATGAGAGGATAATTTGTATAGTCGTATTAAAGAAAACAAAAAAAATAAAATCCAGAGACTATATGTCTACCACTTACAACAAAACGATTCAATTATTATAAATTTGGATTTTTTGAGTAATGTTTTTGTCGATGAATCGGCAGAAAATATTACCTGCACTGTTTTGTTTAGTATGAATCAGCAAATTAATGAATTCTCTAAATACAAAAGGTTGTACTAATAGCAGAAAAACGGGTTTGCTGCAGATTGGTTCAAAGAGTTTCATGTAAAATGTCATTTTTGGGAATACGTGAAGCTGATTTTGGAAAAAGCATATATTATTATGTGGCACCAGTATGTGTCAGAATGTGACGCTGAAATAGTTGTTTTCGTGAACACGCATAGTTACATTCAGAACATGAGAATGGTTTGTCTCCACTGTGAATTAAAATGTGCCTCTGTAAATATTCCTTTCGTGAACACGAATAGTTGCATTCAGAGCAGAAAAACGGTTTTTCCCCGGAATGAATTCGCGAGTGATCTATTAAAGATAACTTTCGCGAACACGTATAGTTGCATTGGGTGCAGGAGAATGGCTTTATTTTAGAATGAGTGATAACGTGCCGTTTTAAATATGCTTCTCGCGTACATGAATAGTTACATTCAGAACATGCGAAGGGTTTCTCTCTACTGTGAGTTAATAAATGAATTCGTAGAACTGACTTTCTTGAAAATGAAAAGTCACAGTGGGCACAGGAGAATGGCTTTATTGTAGAATGAGTGTAAACGTGTTGTTTCAAAGAGGACTTGTGTGAACACAAAAAGTTACATTCCGAACATGAAAATGGTTTTTCACAACTGTGAGTTTGAAGATGCCGTATTAAAGTTGTCTTCTGTGCACATGAATAGCTGCATTCGGGACAAGAAAAAGATTTTGGTCCAGCATGAGTCAGAAGGTGACGTGTGAAACTTGACTTCTGTGAAGATGAGAAGTTGCACTCTAAACAAACATATGGCTTAGCCTCGGCATGAGTCAAAATGTGACGCCGTAATTGTTGTTTTCGTGAACACCCATAACTGCATTTGGAACACGAGAAAGGTTTCTCTCCACTGTGAGTTAGGAGGTGCAGTTTTAAAGAGAACATTCGTGAACATGAATAGGCACATTCAGAACATGAGAATGGTTTTTCTCCAGTGTGAGTCAGCATGTGTCGTTTTAGGTGTGTATTATATGAAAAAGAATAGCTGCAGTGGGGGCAAGATATGTTTTTCTTAGATGGGAGAGAGTTCAAGCGTGATGCTTGTGGCGTGAGGTTTTGATTAATATTCTCATGGGGACGATCATCTCTTTTCAATGCCCCCAGGTTTTCGGGTTCCACTGTAAATAGAAAACATTACGAAATTAAAGATCTTAAGTCTATGATCTTAGACACACTAAATGATATTCTGCGAAGTTTATTTGTGCCATGGCTTAATTATAATACGAACACATACATTTGAGAATACCTACAATATAAGAATAAACTATACATTGAAGACATACAAACCATCATTCCTCAAAACTTCTACAAAATAACAATAAACTTCAGGCTAAATTTTTCACCCTCTTCCTAATCTCTTTATAATTTAGGATATTAAAATTATTTTAATTTCTACCAACTCGGAACAGGCTCAGCCTACTGAGGTGGTATATCACAAATCATCATTTTTCTTATTTTTTATACACATATAGATAATTATGTCTATAGGTGTTATCTTATACTTACTGTAAATTTACTAAACACTTTATATAAATATGTATTTTGTGGTTAATAATAAAAAAAAATAATAACAAAAAACATATTTTTAAAGCCACTTCAATCCAGCCCATCGTTCAATGATTCACCGGTTAGTCGAAATCCAGTTATCAACGGATAATTTCGCAAATGAATTAGCAAAAATCAAACAAATAGCTTTAAATAATTGTTACACCACACATTTAATTGACAAAGTTTTAATTTCATACATGTACAACTACTAATAGATTCCCTTTAAAAAATCCCCCTGAATGGCGTAGAACCTTGGATACATGTAGCTTTTCTTCGCGTAGTTCAAAAATCTAACTTTTATATATCTAACTTTACTTCACTTACCACAAAAATTAGTCTGCCCCAATAAATCCACATTATACACTAATGATACCATAGGTAAAATGAAATAAAATACAAAAAGATAGGGCTCATAAATTAAGAGGAACGGCTGCGCTGCCTGTTTCATACATAACTTAATTTTGAATTTGAGGCCAAAATATCCATCAAAATTGAATGGTACATGTCTTTTAATTAATGGATTAGTAAATATCAAGTACGGATGAGAAGTATTTTATTAAATTTTATTTTGAATTTTGAAATATATGCCAAGAAAAAAAATCATTTTCATTATTTTTAAGGCAACTTAGAAAATTTTAATTATCATATATTCTATGTAAATATGATTACGTAAATAAAAATATTGAAACAAAAAAAAAATTAAAAAAACAAGGTTTTTTCGGGTCGATATTTTGAATTATGTATGGCAAATTTGTGTTCCAACGTAAATTTGGCCGTTTGTAATTTAATTTAAAGTCCACCATAATGCTTATTTCAATATACACAATTTATTAAAATTATTTTATATTTCATTATATTTTCTAATGAGACGGGATAAAACTTTTTTTAAATCACCGTTAGCCCCCAAATAATTGTTAAAGATGTCTCTAAAATCGCAAAAAATCCATTCCTTTAATGGCCTATATTTCAAAACGTTAAATAAAAATAAATAAATTACTTCTAATCCGCACTGGATATTTACTATGCTTTTTGACAAAAAAAAACATTAGGTTTAGGCCTCAAATAGAAAATTAAGTTTTTTTGTGAAACAGGCAGCACAGCCGTTCCTCTTAAGCCACTCGGACATTTACAAACGATGTTGCAATGACTGTCCTTCGTCGTACAAATGTAAGACATCCCGTAATGTTAATTAACAATTAAGATATGTAAGTAACAAAAAAAAATCAAAGTTTGCCAATCATCGCATTGCAAACGATCAAATTTTTTAAAAGGATAAGGGGGTTTAAATTCTTCACCGTAATAATAAAAGCAAAATCTTTGATAATTGAGAAGCACTTGAAGTTAAAAAATCCATAAATATGAAATCTAGTATATTGAGTAATCGAGTAAATTTATCTTAAAGTCCTATTCTGGATGTTTTTTTTTTCAGTGAACCGCTCTTTTTCTCCGGAAAAAACCCTTATTACTCCTTCCCCAGTGGTCGCCTCCCACTACAACAATAAAATATGCATGTATCTCTGTCATTGTTTTGTATCTTGTGGTAGTTTTAATATAGTCCTGACGAAGAAAGGATACTTACGAAACCGGTCCATCGATACATAAAATTTAAGCGTTTTAAAAATGTATGTGTTTATACAGGGTGGCGCAAAACTACCGTTATGGTTTGAATGTTTAATAAATTTTTTAATTTATTTCAGAATTTTGTGAAGAAAACTTGAGGGATTTGAAATGGAACACTACACAACAGAACAGCGATCAACTATTGTTGAATTTTATTTTGAAAATCAACAATTGTTGACGCAGCGTGCTTATCGTCGTTTTTTTAATGTGCGTACTGGACCTTCAGCATCAACAATAAACCGCCTGGTTGCAAATTTTCGACAACATGGTACAGTAAGACACCTTCCATGTACCGGAAGACCACGTACGGTCCACACGGAAGAAAATATACAACGTGTTGTGGATAGTGTGCAGGACAGTGCAGAAACATCAACAAGAAGACGTTCGGCACAACTGGGGCTATCGCGGAGGTCCGTTCAGAGGATTTTGGGCACATTGCACATGTTCCCGTATAAGGTTCAGCTTGTGCAAGAATTGAAGCCGATAGACTACCAACAACGGCTTGATTACGCCATTTCATTCCGACAAAAAGCAGAAGAAAATCGCGATTTCATTAACAATTTGATAATGAGCGATGAAGCCCATTTCCAATTGAATGGTTTCGTAAACAAGCAAAATTGCAGGATATGGGCTACGGAGAATCCAAGAACAGTTCATCAGCAACAATTACACCCACTTATGGTTTGGTGCGGTGTATCTTCTGATAGGATCATTGGTCCATATTTCGTTGAAAATGCACATGGCGCCTCAGTTACGGTTAATGGTGCTGAATATCGAACGATGCTGGAAAATTTTGAGACCAGCTGTAGAAAACCATCCACAGTTGTGGTTCCAACAAGATGGAAGCATAGCCCATACTGCAAGGAACACAATGGCTCTGTTACGGGACCTCTTTGGCGAACGCATTATTTCGCACAGAAGCGATTTCAATTGGCCCCCACGTTCACCGGATTTAACAACGCCAGACTGTTTTCTTTTGTATTATTTGAAAGAAAGGATATACGTAAATAAGCCAGCGACCATACCACAGCTAAAACAAAGCAATCGCAATGAAATTCAAGCAATAACACCGGAAATTTTACGAAAGGTTATGCAAAATGTAGTGGAAAGAGCACGAATGTGCGAAGCCGAAAATGGCCACCACTTGTGGGATATAATTTTTCATACTTAAGCCAAAAATATACTGTATAACAAAAAAATATTAATAGTAATTAACCATTAAATAAAAAAGTTATTACACATTCAAACCATAACGGTAGATTTGCGCCACCCTGTATTATAAAAAACATTTAGACAGATACCAATAATTTTAAGGCCTTGATTTAAGTTAACAAATCCCGACATTCTGGACAATGGAAAAATGGTACCCCTTAATTAGTAGTGTTGACTTGACTTTATAACGGATTAGTGATCGTAACACGTGTTTCTGTTCGATGTTGAAAGTGTCGCGTATATATTTCCATATAATGAGATGAAACGTCATGAGATGCTGTCATTTGAAGATGACGATGAAAAATATTATTTCTCCTTTAATGCAACTATATCTGCAAATCTGTATGAAATAGTAAGTATGAAAATTATCAAAAAAAGGTTACATTTATGCGTTGACAAGTATTGAAACACAGTCAACATAATATATCTATACGATGTATGATAAAGCTCAAGTGGCGTACCCCAGGGCTCGCATCTTGGACCTATTATTTTTATGTAATTTATAAATAAAGCTCCCAATATGTTTACTTGTGTTCATATTTTAATGTTTGCTGATGACCTAAAAATTTACCGAATCATTGACAATATTGATGACCTTAAAATCGAATGTTATTAACTTTTCCAATTGGTGAATCAGAAACGAATTAACGCTAAATGTAAAAAAGTGTCAAGTCATGAGATTTTACAGATAAAAAAATAAATCGATTTTCACATATTCCACGAATAATCAAAATTTTGTATAAGAGACCTGGGAATAACATTAGACACGAAATTAACATTTATTTCTCAGATGAATAATAAATAAGTAAAGTATAATAAGTAAATGTTGGGTTTCATATTAATAACTTGAAAAGATTTCTTTTTAATCTTTGTAGAAAATAATATTAACATAACCCAAATGAAATATGAAAACGGAAAAAAACGACAGAAAATAAAAAGATTTCAGTCGCATCTGGGACTCGAACCCAGGTCCTCTGCCTATCCGGGGCAATCGCTCAACCAACTTAGCTAATGAGACCAGTTCAATTTATGTCATCTTCATCGATATCATATCTCAAATTCAAGATTTGTAAATATTATTCTCCATTTTTAATCCCATATGATTAAATATTAAAACGAGGTTTTTAAATCTCAATAAAATAATTAATAATTAAAAATCGAAGTTTTTTTAATATATACATTCCTTGTCAGAACCCATTTAGAAATAAAGTCATCCACTTGGCATCCATGTTAAAATATTCATGAAAAGTCTATCGAGCAAGTATAACAAAAAATATAGGTTAGGAATTACCATTAAAACATCAATTTGTTTTTACTGTTGCAAGTGATTGATCTTGCTACATTAAAAGAAAGATAAATATGTCCTGAGTCACAATTTTTTATAAAACTATTAATAACATGTTGGATTCCCTTGGTTTTTAAAACTCAATAAAATAATTAATAATTAAAAATCGAGTTTTTTTTTAATATATACATTCCTTGTCAGAAGCCATTTAGAAATAAAGTCATCCACTTAAATTACCATTAAAACATCAATTTGTTTTTACTGTTGCAAGTGATTGATCTTGCTACATTAAAAGAAAGATAAATATGTCCCGAGTCACATTTTTTTATAAAACTATTAATAACATGTTGGATTCCCTTGCACTTCTTTGGTTGAAACACTTTCGCGTACCAAGTAGAAAGGGTTGCCAGAAGGTACCTTATCATTTTACCAATATAGGAACCAATGCAGAAGGAAATTCTATATTTAATCGTCTGCACAGTTTGGGTAATCGACACCACGAGTATTAAAAAGTCGTTCAACTTAAATATACATATTGTTAAAATTGTACGCTATTCCTGATGATTTTTTTTATCATTGTATACTTTATATCGTTGTTTTTTTTTAAATAAATGTTTTATAGTAGTATAGGTATCATGCATGTAATGCAATAAAAGGTAAAATCCCAAATGGGGCGTGAGTAAATAAATAAATAAAGAATGTGTTAACAGTATGCAAATAATGTATTAATAATATTGAGGTATACAAATGGAGTAAACATCAACGTTCGAAATATGGGCAACATAAATGAGGCCAATTGGTTACATTGAGATAAGACGGGCTTCAGTCGATTACAAGCGCTCGCCGGGCATGGATCTCCAAAGATTAGTGCGAAACGCCTGGTGTAACCTTTCATCGGTTTTACCATAATCAATATACTACTATAAATTACTTTTTATTGCAAAAAAACTCAAAGAGAATATCAAGTCTCCACGCGCCACCGCGCCGGTTGTATATGCTAGAGACCGTTGCGCGGCCGGCGGTGCGTTCCGTTAGTTCGCGGTCGGAAGGATTCGGGCTACATCGACAGTCGCTTTTGTATTTCACGCGCGGGAAGAACTTTTTAAACTGATTTTGCTAGGAACGTTGTCTTTATTACATACCTCTATGATGAATAAAAGCCTGGCTACCTGCAGCCCGGTTGGTTTCGTTGTGCTGTGCCAAACATTCCTCCTTAATATTCGGGGATTCTATATCGATCTCCGCATGGAGTATTTCTCCTCCGTCTTCTTCACGTACCACTGTTTCTGTCTTGATGATGGGAACATCGGTGCTGAGATCCATGGCACCGCAGTAAAATTCAACACGCAATCCAACATCCGAAACCAAAGTGACAGCTGAATTAAATACTCTAAAATACTATTTATGAAGTTTTAAAGAAATTTTTCATGAATTATGACTATATTAGAGATGATGGTGTACAAACAATTCACGTGGCACGAAGAAATTATGGTGAAATCAGAAACGTCAGATGAAGGATATAAATCCTGCTTCTATGGAATTCTCTATTGTTAAGCTCGATGCACAAAACGTAGTAAAAATAAATACGACAGTTGGGGCAAGTAGGAACTTGTTTATTTCACGCCTTTATTATTGTTTGTTTCTGGAATCCGCTGGAAACGACAACGGTTATAAAAATTATAATTTTTTATATTATATACATCTAATACAAGTCTCAACGAATTCTCAAAAAACATGAACTTAATAATAATATTTTTTAAATTTGATTTAATATTTTAAATTATAAAAAAAGACATAAATTGATCTCAAAAACATATTCCCAACGTAGAATCTTTATATACAGTTTGCTAAATAAAATGAGCTGTTCCAAAATGAGATTTTGTGCGTTATCAGTTTTTTTTACATTCTCTCCACACAGCTCCGTCCTGAGGTAAATGATTTCCCGCAAGGACTATTTTATCTTTAAGGATGCTGTGTGGAAGGTCTTCTTGAGTAGAAAAAGGAGTGAACATGGGCCTTGAAGAGGTCCATGTTGTAGGGGGGAGGAAACATATAGGCCGCCAAATCGTTCTGCAGCCGGGCTATTGAACTCGAGAACGAGTCGTAGAAACGACCCATTGTCACGTAACAAATGCCAACCGTGTTGGGCGCGCGCTTGGCGTATTTCCAGAATGTTGCGCCAGTGCTGACGGGATCAATGGCTCTAGTTCCTCAGAGCATCTTCCGTTGAAGTCCTAGTGGGTGGCGTGCGTCCATAAAATCTAAATAGTAGTGCCTGCCCTGAGAAAAAACGAACCATATAATTAAGCCACAAATAAACAAATGCGATAAATTTCTGATGAAAATGTATTTTTTTCCGTGAATTTTGCAAGGAACTTGTACGCTCATTTATTCAGTTGGTCCCACAAGTCGGCAAAGATAATAAAATAACGCAAATTACACCCAAATAACTAGAATTTGGCCAAAAATAATACGAATTTAACCAAAAATAATTCAAATTTGGCCAAAAATGATGCGAATTTCACCAAAATAACTCAAATTTTGCCAAAAACGACTCAAATTTCATCAAAATAATTCAAATTTGACCGTTGCAAATTTCACTAATAACTTACACCAGTTTATCCATTGTTGTCATAAAGGTTTATATATATAATTTCTTCAAATGCTTGGTAACTTTGTGGCATCATTTTTAATTATATAAATTGAAAATACACTTTGTATATACCACTTTACTTAAAATATATAAATATTTCTACATGTTTCGATAGCAATGCTATCATCTTCAGGAATAAATGAATACTAAAAAATAATTTCAAGTATAGAAAAATGATAAAAAAATTAAAACAATAATTTAAGAATGTACAAAATATGAGCATAAACAAAAATGAATTAAAGTAGGTAAGTGTAAACATGTAGAAATATTTATATATTTTAAGTAAAGTGGTATATACAAAGTGTATTTTCAATTTATATAGTTTATATATATATATTGTAAGTTTCTTACGAAATGTTCGTATTTTAAGTTTGTTACATATGTTTTTATTTTTTTCATTTTATATAGATTTACATATTTTGTAAGTTAACCTTAACTGTAAATTTAGTATAAGGTTCTGAATAACAAGCTCCCGTTAGACAAACTACTAAAAAGTAGCTGGACTTGGCCTTGTATTCTATAAATTCTTAAATTAATAAAAATAAAAAATAAAGTCAAAAAGAAAAAGAAGGAGAATTTTTCAGGATATACGTAATACTCGTACACACCTTTTTACTTCTCATATCGAGATATTTTTCAGTCAGAGAAATATGTGTTTATTGTAACTAATTCCCATGGAGGTCTATTCATATCTGCCAGTGCCGCGCAGTGCAGAACAGTACAGCACAGACACGACAACATTTGTTGCCTACATTGTCTATGAACACATTCATATTACGGCGTAAGTAAGCATAACTTATCCGCGCATTCACGGACCAGCACCGGCCAAGATTGTCAGCTAGATTATTTTGACATGCTGGTGGCCGTTGGTGACGTCTGAACACATTCGTCAGATGGCGCCATCAGACGCAGATATTGCTAAAACCGAGAAGATGGATAATGATACATTGAATGAATTGGTCAGGGAATTTAGATTATAAAATAATAATAATGATGGGAATAGGATTATAACATGTGGCGGACGCTAACGCTCAGTTGACAGTTTAGTTGACAACCGTACTCGCGCCTGCGCTGTGTCTGTGGTTTGCTGCACGCGTGTAATGTGAATACTCGCGTCTGTGCTGTGCTGAACTGTACTGTTCTGCTCTGCGCGGTGCTGGTAAACGTGGATAGACTTATTTTGTTAGTTTTTCATTCTATGTGTTGACAAACGATCAGTCAGAGACAGGTATTAATTGGTTTCATTTACAGAATTTAAAGTTGGGCACTATTGGTTGCATGTAATTTAATATAATAATAATAATGTTTTATTATCTTCTTTTTTTATAAAAAAAAAACAAATAATGTAATAATGGAAAAAATTAACAAACTCGGATTTCCTGTGACGAGGGTTTCATTAACAAAATATTAAATTACATTATTCTAAATTGACGTGCTTGATGAAAAATAAAAATAATTCTACGATGAGGTGTTTTAAGTGCAGTTGAGTGGTTTCGGTGTTAGTCTGTATTTGGTGTTAATATATTTTCTATTTCAGATCTCCCTGTGTAACGTATCCAGTGTTTTAATGGATTTTTAAATTTATTATGGTTGTTGTGATTTTTAAAGGATAGTGGGATTTTGTTGTAAAGTTAAGTACCATAGTATAAGAAGTTTTTTTGTCCAAATGTTGTGTTTGTGGTTGTTGTGTGTGTTTTTGACTGTGAGATCTAGTGTTTCTAATATGTGTGTTTGTTGTTATTTCTTGTTTTTTTTTTTGTATTCATTAATGTAAAGTAATTTTGCATTATTGACATAGCGTTAAGTTTGTTAAATATTTTGTCAGTGCAAGTTCTTACAGGGACGTTAAGTATAATTTTCACGATGACTTTTTGTGTTCTAATGAGAAAATTAAGAATATCATCATTAGCACTGCTCCATCCGATAATACCATATTCTAATAGTGATTGGCAAAGAGCCATGTAGATCTTATTAAATATTTATATCATGATATGGTGTACGACTGTGTTTAAAACATTTTAATTCCCACCACCCGGTACCGTGTACATTATTTATTTACGTGTTTTGGTTGCATTTTTCGCTACATAAAGATAATGACGTTGTTTAGAAAATCGTGGTGTTGTCAATACGGGGATCGCAGCCGGGGAAGTCAGAACAAGGTATAAACAATAAACAAGCTGGATCCGATACACAAGGAAACACGTGCGGGTCGGGAGCCAGAGGCTCTCAAACTATCGCAATCTATGTATATAAAAATCAGATCTTCTCGAAAATTAGTTGACCAGTTTCGCTGAAAATTTGAGCATTGTTTTTTTTATTAGTGCCGGGAAGGCTTGGAGAGTAGTTTGAATGAAATCCAATATGTAAAACTGTTGCTATAGCGTTTTAAAATTAGTATGAAAAACTTTGAACCCGCCATGTTTTATTTAGGTTAGCCCATAGATATAACACTCTGGTTAGCCACAGATTGCAAATTCAAAACAAGAAGTATTTTTTTTTGGGTAGAATATTTTCAAAATGGAAAACTTAGATATATTTCGAAAAAAATAAACATTTGGAATGAAATAAAATATTCAAATGAATGTTTCTTTATTTGGAGAGAGTTACTTTCGCCGTCAAATCAATTATGGCATCCTTATGACAGGCAAGAATTCACATCTTCATTTTTTTTTCCAAAAATGCACATCAGCCAGTAATAAATAAATATATTAATTTTAATGGAGTCATTTTTAATCTAAAATCCTTCAGAGCACATATCTAAATTTATACCAGTTGTATTCAATAATTTGAACAGATAATACGCCCAGCTTCTGACATGTGATGACAACGTACCACAGCGCCTGTAGCGGCCCGGGTTGTACGAAACCCGCAAAAAAAAAAATTTTTCACTATTTGTGCCAATTCGCAAAATAATAATTTAAAAAAAAATAATTAGTGGCATTTTGAGGCACGTCCCGGAGTGGAATATACTGTCAGTATCGCCCTGGTGAAAGACTACCATCTACATATCTTCTTCTTCTATCTATCATATAAAGAAGAATGACCTAGGCGGGCGGTGTTTCTTTGTTTTGTATACAAATCTATACAATTACTACGAACTTGATATTATTCACCCTTGACTTTAGGGTAGGGTAGGGTAGGGGTGAGGGTAGTGGTAGGGGTAGGGGTAGGGGTAGGGGTAGGAGTTAAGGTTGGGTAAAAACACCAAAACCTCATAACTTTTCTGTAAACATTCATAACCCCGGGCTAAAGTACGAATAACGTTGAGTACTTAAGCTAGTTCAGAATAGAAACGTTGCGCGTTGCTTGAAATGGCTTTGCCGTGCTTGGTGACAAGATCAGAAAAAATGGTTACTTTTCCACCTCTTGCGCATAGCTTTCCCCTCCCTACTACATATAAGCCGCACAACATACCCCAATTGGGGATGCCACAGTCTGACTGGCTCCAAACGATAGTGAGCAGTTGGGACTCTTATGCGGTATTCACGGTTATTAAAAAAAATCATTTTTAATTTTTTTGGCAGTTTCGTAAAAAGATTGGGAATCAGTTGCAGAGTCAGGTGCGTCTTTGTCTATTACAACGATGTAAAGCGGTGATACACAACCCACGGCCTGCGAGCACATTTCGTTCGACCTGCGAAACACAAACGGCACTTAGCTAAAAAAAAAATTATCAACAGTACTTAATTTAATGATTTGAACTTGTCTGAAAAAAAATTCACCCGTGGCGCTTTCTTTGTGTGCACTATAATTGATATTTTAAACTTATTATTATTATTATTATAGGCCTACGAGTATACAAAACATCAGAATTCGAAATATGGGCCTTAACTTTTAAGCCTTGGCTTTAAACGAGCAATCTATGTATCTTTAAATTTTTATCTATGTATACTTAATGGCTAAGTTAAATTATGTGCCTATAATGTTTACGTCAAATGTAAGTACCTATTTTATTTAAGATTAATATATACTTATTAAACCAAAAAGAAAAAGAAATGTTTGTATGTATTACTATTACTATTAGGACCAATTATTTTTTGTAGAACCTGCGGACAAGCTGTCATGTGACCGCTTTGCAGGACTACATATTTTGCTCCTTTCTTTATTTTACCATGCATGTATTTATGTTCTTTGGATGAATAAATAAAAAATAAAAAAATAAAAAACTTGCGGTCAATTGGCTATATTGAGATAACACGGGTTTCAGTCGATTACAAGCGCTCGCCGGCTATGGTTCTCCAATGATAACTGCAAAATGCCCACATGACTGGACATGTCGTTCTGGAAAAGATAGAAGCAATGGTGTAATATTTCGTCTGTTTTACCATAATCAATATTCGTTGTAAATTGACTTTTTTAATGTTGAAAAACTTAAGGAACACTTGCAGTTGGCATGCCGGTAAGGTAAATTCTTCGACCTACCATGCTGCGGTCGGCCGTGCTGCGACTACGTTCGTTGAGTTCGTTCGAGGTCGGAATGATTAGGGCGACAACGACAGCCGCTTCAACTCCGCGCGGGAACACTACTTTAAACTGAATTTGCAAGGAACATAGGCTCTTTTTTTACACCGCAACAATTTTAAATTGGTTCCATTTTATAGGGGTAGGTTGTTTTTGAAAATATAGAAGTAACGGATGTGAGTTTTTGTATATTTATTATTTAATAGCAATCGTTCTGATTTCCGGGTGATGTGATCAAAACATTTAACGGTTTTCGTTCTGTTTTACGGAATATGGAAGGGTGTCGCGACGAATTCTTCTGTCTTCGTGAATTTGAATCAGTTGTCTACATTGTTTTGTTTTGTTTATGTAAATTTTGATGTGGTATCTACAGATAAATTGCTCATTCGTCTAAAAAAGTTCTGCATCACTGGTGCAGAGTGCAGAGGAAGGACTTGTAGGGCGAACTGACAGATTTACAGACACTTCAAACAAGCTATGGGAAAACCAAAAACACGTGTTTCTTTGCTACTGCCTTTGAATTTTTTCGAGTCTTTATACAAAAAAATCTTGAATCTTTTTATGGGGATCGTAGCCCCAACAGCGAAAGGGCACTTGTGCGATTTTGACGTTTTAAATTATGAATGCAGTTTTCTTCGTTATTTGTTCATTTTCAAGAAAACAATATTTTAATCGTTAAGAAATATGTCAAAAATGACGTGAATAAAATTTGTATTCAAGGTAACCAGTAGGAAAAACAGATTTTTTATTTTTTATTTATTTATACAATCTTAATGTAATAAAAGGGTTATGGTACTATGCCTGTCTCACTAGGAGAACCAGTGCTGAGAGACGGCCTCCATGGTCGAGGGGTAAGGCTCTCGACTACAAATCCGAAGGTCGCGGGTTAAAATACCGGCGTGCGCAAGTAAATTTTGTTTAATTAATTTGTACTGTTTCACAATTAATTCATTTAAAAATAATATATAGTATATTTGCGCACGTTCCAGAGTGGAAGATACTCTCAGTATCGCCCTGGTGAAAGACTACCATTCAGAATTGAAACGTTGCTTGAAATGGATTTTAGCCGTGTTTGTGACCAGATCTGAATAGCCAGGTATTTCCCCATCGTCCTCTCCCCCTTCTCCTTCTCCTCCCCAATACCTTCAACCCCTCTACATTCCACAACATTCACATGGGGATGCGATAGTCTCACTGGCTCCAGACGGTTGGGAGCAGTTGGGACTCTTGTGCGGTATTCATATAAAAGGATAATATTTACAGTTTACAATTTACAGTTCACAAAGTTTCCAACGTTAACAAAGTTTACAAAGTTTACGAAGCTTACAAAGTTTACGAGTTTACAAAGTTTACAAAGTTTATGAAGTTCACAAAGTTTCCAATGTTAACAAAGTTTACAAAGTTTACGAAGTTTACAAAGTTTACCAAAGTTTACAAAGTTCACAAAGTTTACAAAGTACACAAAGTTTACAAAGTTCACAAAGTTTGCAATGATAACAAAGTTCACAAAGTTCACAAAGTTTCCAATGTTAACAAAGTTTACAAAGTTTACAAAGTTTACAAAGTTTACAAAGTGTACAAAGTTTACAAAACTTACAAAGTTCACAAAGTTTCCAATGTTAACAAAGTTTACAAAGCTTACAAATTTTCCAATGTTAACAAAGTTTACAATGTTTACAAAGTTTACAAAGTTTACAAAGTTTACAATGTTTACAAAGTTTACAAAGTTCACGAAGTTTCCAATGTTAACAAAGTTTACAAAGTTCACAAAGTTTCCAATGTTAACAAAGTTTACAAAGTGTACAAAGTTTACAAAGTTGCTGGCTGGAGAGGTCATCTCCCTCAACCGGCCTCTCCCGATCTGACCCACCGCACTGCGATGGGCAGACACAAGACCTGGATAAACCTCTCCCCATGAACCCGAACTCCCCTGCTAAAAGCAAACGTAGCGAACCACTTTGGGTCATTGGGATATATAAATAGAGTTTACGTTCCTAGCGAAATCAATGCGAAATATTATAGGAAGGGGGGTGAGGCGACTGTCGATGTCTCCCGAATCCTTCCGACCGCGAACGAACTCAACAGACGGATTCACGACCCATCGCTAATGTCCACTGTCCAGTCATGTGGGCATTTTGAAATTATCATTGGAGTTCCATAACCGGCGAGCGCTTGTAATCGACCGAAGCCCGTGTTATCACAGTGGTGCCAATTGGCCGCACGCTGTTGCTCATATTTCGAACCCTGATGCTTAATTCATTTGTATACCTCGATGCTTGGGGTAACCTATGGCAAAGATATTGGCTATCCAATGAATGGTTCCCGGGACGGCGGTACGCAGACCCGCTTCACAATTAAGTCCCTATCGTAACGGGCCGTTAATGTTTAAAAACAGTCATGTAATTACGTGTCAGTACGCATAAATCCAAATTAGCAATGTAAACATGATAATAAAAATTCTAGAAATTCCCCCAGTTTTTGGGAGACAATTTTAGCGCTATTTTTAAATGTTCCAAAATAGTACCTGAACGATTCTTTTGCATGTGTTTTCAAATGGATAGGAGAAATGTACACGAAAAACATAAAAAAAATCAAACCTCTTGGCACATACTTCATGATTCATTCACATTCATGTACATCACCTCATACATACTCTTTTTTTGTTTTTTTTTTTGCATGTTAACGATTAATAAAGGGACGCTGAGATGGTTCGGGCATGTAGAGCGAATGAACGAAGAAAGGAGTGTAAGGAGAATACATGACGCGAATGTGAATGGAAGAAGAAGCCGGGGACGTCCGAGGAAGACACGGCACGATCAGGTGAATAAAATACTTGAGTCGGGTCATGTCAGAAGTCGGAATAACAGAAGAGAATGTATGAGACGTTTAATGAATGTGAATGAAGCAAGATCGAGTTGTTTGGCGGTCCGTCCTCTCTGCCTACCCCTGCGGAGAAACGGAGTGATGGTTAGTTAGTTAGTTAGTAAACTCCACACAGGAGGCCCTGAGGAAAGTATTTGTCTTAGGGCCAATGTCATCTTTGAGTCGAATCATGAAAGACCCGTTCTCATGTGACAAATGTTAACAGTGTACAAATGTTGGGTGCGCGTTTGCTGTGTTTCCCGATTGTGCACCGGTGTTGAAGGGATTAATGATGCTAGTTCCTGAGAGCGTCTTCCATTGAAATGCCGTTAGAACAAGGACAGCACTCCCAAATGGTGCCTGTCCTCTAAGTCCGCCAAGAAACTTACAAAAATACAATATATTATTGTAAAACTACAAGTGCAGTATTTTTATTTTTATTTTCTTGAAAGACAAGAGCGTATAGCTAAAAACCCACGTACACCCGCTAACAAACAATTCACCTCAATATTTAAACAATTAGAAGTGTTTTGTTTTCTAAAATATTTGAATT
>JAHDVE020006509.1:0-63255 GCA_022606495.2 Halesus radiatus | reverse complement strand
TCTCCATTTTTAAAAATAGGTCTTACAATGCTACATTTTAGTTCCTCGGGAATTTCACTCGTATCAATTATCATGTTAATAAAGTGAACAATTATAGGGCTAAGTAATTTGACATGTTTTTTCAAATCATACATACGAATTAGGTCTACGCCAGGTGTCTTGGAATTTTTCATACCTACAATAATACATTCAATTTGCTTGGTATTAGCTCTTGGTAGGTACATTGAGTGCGGTAGATATTCCTGTACGCAGTCAGACGCTCGGACATCACATTCATGCAATAATTTATTAACTCCCTCATCAAAGAAGTTAGCAAAATTTTCTGCCACCATATTAGTAGGTTGAGACTTTAAGAAATATTTAGATACAACTGCATCACAGCTGGATTTATTTTTTCTTCCTAAAATTTTATTTATTTCATTCCAAGTTTTTTTAATATCCTTAAAACAGTGATTAAATTTGTTATTGTAATATTTTTTTTGCGTACAATATTTGCTTATTTAGTTTATTTCTGTATTTCTTGAATTCGTTTTCATATTTTTTGTTGGTTGGCGTGTTTTTCCATTTTCTCCATAGTGCATCTCGTAGTTGTATATTTTCAATGAGCAAGTCATTCATCCAGGTTTTTTGGTTATTGCGATATTTTTTTGTCAATACTTCTGTAACGCTACTATTTTCATAAATATTTTTAAAAATCGATTTAATTTCTTGATACATGGTATTAGGTTCAGATAAATTTAACATTTCTTTCCAATCAGTCATTGTGATTAGCAGATCAACCTTTTTTCAGATAGTACAGTATGGCATTTGAGGTGCGATTTGTCAATTTTACAGGTACAGAAATCAATAGAAACGGCAGTTAGGTAGTGATCTGCTATCCTTGTTTCGCAAACGCATGACCTGAGTTCGGTGTTATCTTTTTCTCTTAAATAAATATGATCTAGACACGTTGCAGTTACATAGTTAGTTAACACTGCTTCACGTGTGATATCATATATGCATCTAACTAAACCGAAGATAGACATTAAATTTTCATATTGCACTACTGTTGAGTCGTGTCGACTTAAAATATTTATGTTCATGTCACCAAGAATCAAAATAGATTCTTTAATATCAATATTTTCCAAAATTGTTTCCAGTTCATCAAGAAATAATTTTTTATTTGTATTTGGAGGTCTATAGATTCCTAATAAATGCACACGTTTATGTTTGTTAACAGAAATGGTTCCGTAAACGCATTCGAATTGAGTTGGCATTATATTATATATATATTTAAAAGTGAATAAAAAATCATCTCATCAAGATACCTTGTTATGTTGGTACCATTGCATTTGGAATATCCGACGTCACTTGCGCATTCTGTTTCTAGTATTAACATTTTAATTTTTCGATTTTGTTTTGTATTTTAAATGTGTATTTTTTTAGTTTTGCGAAATGTTAACTTAATTTGGGTGACTTAAAGGTCTATATTTGTTGTTAAATTTTTTTTATTATTAATGGAAAAAATTAGAGTATTCATGAGCAAACCAATTATCAATACGGATATTATGATAATGTTAATGCTCAACACTATTATTATTCTTCTAGTTAAAGTTTCTAAAGATGTAAATAATTTTATTACTTGTGTTTCGTTATGGTTTACCATGAATAGAATATAAAATTATGTACGGTAAAGCTCATCCATGTTTTGACATCAGACATTCTAACCTCAAAACTGATCAAAACCGACTGGCCATAGATTTGGAGCATTTTGACGGGCTTTGAAAATTATTTTAACTAAGAAAAAAAACAAAATATACTGGAGTTCCTTATTACGAATAGAAATGTTAAAAAATCTCGATGAAAAGCTTTTAAATAAACAAGTACCAATATTATCTACCTAATATACGTAATAAAAAAAACTTCGGTTGAATTAGTAAAGAAAATGATAAATTAATTATTTTTTTTAATGAAAAAAAAAAAATTGTAGAAACAATAAGCATACTGATCATCGTATTCAATATATTGTTTCTAGTAGACATTATTACATCGCAAAGATAAACACGCGAAACAATCGAATGAAATTCGATACACTACATTTTGTACGATATTATAAACATACGTGAAGTTTACTTATCAGGCTGAATCTTGTCTCGCGGCGTTTTATCACCTGTTTCTTCCAAGTAAGAATTAAATACACATATGAATAATTCACTCGCACAAACATGACAGATTTGTAGAAAGCAGATGTGAAAGCACGTTATGTTTAGAGTTATCTTAAATTAAAATGCGCATCACGATTGCAGTATTTACTTAGAAGGCGCGATGTGCATACTATTACGTCCGTATTACGTTGTCAGGATCGGTGTTCCTCAACAGGTGCAAAGGCGTTCTTGTAATGTACATCAAACGTAACAATCGACAACACTAAACACTGTATATAATAACCTACCTCATTGAAACAACCCGCAAAGAATACACCGACACATATAATTAAATAAACGGTCTGGATAAAAAAAAAGGTAAACAATCTATCCTAAACCTGATACCAAACTGAAGATAACGCAATCCCATTTATACTACACATAACTTTAAACAGTATTTTTTTTTTGGAATATTAGGGTTCATATTCTTCAACCCTACATAATAACCAATTCGCGGCAATACACATACCTAAAACACGTGAACACCTCTCAGCATAGATTCTCCTAGTGAGGTGTTCACTAAACATATAAATTATAAAACATAAATCATTCACAATATCAATACTAGTTAATATTATTTGTACGAAATGCAACACCTTTGTAATATAACTTATTATTTTCTGTATTATTCTTATTTGAGAGTTAAGAGTGATGTGCAGCGCTATGGCGCTGCAAGCGTCAGCCACGAAAATTGCGACGAAGCGCTTAGGCGCTGGCTTCTTCACTATGCGTTTGTTGATCCTTACAAGAGCGCGTGTTCCATTTGAGAGCGGTGTATTGCAGTTGGCGTATATCTTGTTAACTTTATATATTGCTTGTCTTGTTATAATAAATTAAAACGATATATTTCACCTTGCCGGATCTTAGTTCTATCGCGGACGATATATCAAAGGACGGCGACATTACGGATGATGAGCCCTTCGATCTGATAAATGGAGACAGTGATGACGGAAGTGCGATTATTGGCCATCGCAATAATAGAAAGTGAATTTTCCTCATATAAGAACGGGACTACATGACCTATGCACATGAAAACACAATTGTGAAGCGACATAATTTTCTATTTTTTTCTATATATTCTAGTAGTAATAGTTTTTTATTAGATGCATGTGATACAATTCTTTTCATGTCAATCATTAAGTTTGGTTGATATTTGTCCAAGTTATTGCATTTTTAGTTAATATCATATTAATTTATTAATAACACAAATTATCAATAGCAGTTTACGCACCTACTTGCGACATCAGTACAGCACTAAAACGGTTAATCTACCGTAAATTGAATATCAATAAATAAAATAAAATAAAACTTGTCTACAATGAACCAAGTATACGAGGTTGTTCAAAAGAAAAGGTGAATTTTGAATTTTCGCGGGCTGTGTTTCGATTATCGATTTTTTTTGTATATGTTGGTACACATATGTTTATCATATGTTAGCATTATCAGCCATTTTGAATCAGTGGTTTGTTTTTGACAACTGGAAAGGTTAGTCACGTTTTTGGGTGTTCTTCGATTTTTTACTGTCCAAAAGCTATTCCGAAAGATATCCCTACGTGCGTTATAAATAACGCACGTAGGGATATCTTTCCTGAGAAAAGTTCTTACAACAGTAGTATGTACAGCGCTACAGCGGAAGAGGTGCGAAGCCTGGGAAACTACAGGGTGGCATAGAACTACCGTTATGGTTTGAATGTTTAATAACTTTTTAAATTTTTTATTTTTATTTCAGAATTTTGTGAAGAAAACGTCAGGAATTTGAAATGGAACACTACACAACAGAACAGCGATCAACAATTGGTGAATTTTTTTTTGAAAATCAACGGTCAATTATTTTGACGCAGCGTGCTTATCGTCGTTTTTTTAATGTGCGTACTGGACCTTCAGCACCAACAATAAACCGCCTGGTTGTAAATTTCCGACAACAGTAAGACACCTTCCATGTACCGGAAGACCACGTACGGTCCACACGGGAGAAAATATCCAACGTGTTGTGGATAGTGTGCAGGACGTTCGGCACAACTGGGGCTATCGCGGAGTTCCGTTCAGAGGATTTTGGCCACATTGCGCATGTTCCCGTATAAGGTTCAGCTTGTGCAAGAATTGAAGCCGATAGACTACCAACAACGGCTTGATTATACCATTTAATTCCAAACCATAACGGTACTTTTGCGCCACCCTGTACAAGTAACCCGGGTGCGCTGCGACTATGGGATACGATAATCCCAAATTTGTACGGAATAGTGTTTGGAAGAATCGAGACATTTTTTTTCCTGCGATTAACGTGTTTTAAAAATACGTAAATAACTGTAGATGTCACTTTTCGTCGCCGTAATTCGGTATATAAAAAAAATACGAACGTTTGTAACGTAAATCGTGATATTCGAATGATTTTTTTTTTAAACATTCGATGTTATATTCTTTAGCCACAGAGGTTTTAATGATTCGCCGAATTTTATCTCGTTGCTAGGTAGTGATAAAATTTAATCGCCGTTATAGTGACGAGATAAATTCCCTATAGACCTAGGGAAAAATATGAACATATATGGAAAATACCAGGATGGGATATTCTCATATACTCTTTGTATCATTTGTACTATTTGTAATATCATATATTTTTTTGTGTTGGAAAAAACCCTTGTTACACTCATTAGAGGCAACATTTTCAGGTTTCAGTGACATGATGGGAAAAGTCTAAGTATTTTTTATCCACCGACGAGATTTTTTTTCCCTTCATCAATATTCGATTGAACTCCCACTGAAATAGGCCACGAATCGCCACTGAGTCTGATACCAAACCTGATGCACGAATGAGGCAGGAAACTGGCAGAGGAAGAACGACAGAATGTGTGGTAAAACGTGTGATAAAAAAGATACGTAAATTTCAGAATGGGTATTCTTAGAGAATGCATGGACTACGATTATCTACTTCATTAATTAAATTTAGAAAAATTATCTGAACGCACCAATTTGCGATTTAACATGTTTATTTAAGATTGTAAATTGTATGTTTTATACCACTGAACTGAATGTAGCACATTTGATTGTTTTTCACGTACCTGGTAGGATAAGAGAGTACCTACCATTTTATTGTGATAATTCAACTTCAGCGTCGAAATATTATTCCCCTATGCGACGCATTCAACACCTGGGGAATTCTGATATACATGCCATATTTTCAATCAATATTTGATCTGCAGCTTCGTAATACAGGTGCTATTATGTATTACGTCCTTCAACAAACAATCTTTGTATTCAAATGTTATGTTTTATAAACAAAAGGCACTTGACATCTCATTTACGTATTTATGATTCCTCACACGTAACCACACAGAAGTAGTATGCATGAAAATATTATGTATGATATACGGCAAACGTGTTTTAGATAAAATCCGTATGTAAGTATACAATGTTCGTACCTAAGTGATTTAATTCTAATTTCAAAGTATACTTTATCTAACAGCGGATATAGCGACATGGAATAACACTTTTTTTTGTCATCCAGCCATTGTTTCAGATTGTTTATTTCAATATTCGCACTTCGATAGGCTTCTTCCCAAGTTTTTTTTTTGACTAAAACTGTGTCGCCCGCAAAAGATATAGTTTTTCTTATTTTCGAGACTCCGAGCATGTCATTTACGTAAATAATAAACAGTATCGATCCCAGAACTGTTCCTTGGGGGATTCCGAATTCTGTATAGGTGGGTTCGATCAATATATTATAAATTTTTAGATGTTGGTGTCGTTTAAGTAAATAGCTTATGAACAATTATTTTACTGTTCCTTGAATTCCAATATTTAAAAAAAAATTATTAGCTTCCTATATGTTATCAAATGCTTTCCTTAAATCGATGAATATACCTAAACGTTTGTTTCCCGAGTCTACAAAGTCAACACTACTCACTGATAATTTTTATTTTATAAAGTATTTAGACGTCCAGTGGGCCGCCCCAGACACAGGTTGGAGAAGCAACTCCAGAGGCTGGGCGAAGAGAGGCTGAGAAGATGCATGTGTGAATTATTATATATACATTTAGACTGGCGGATGGTGAAAATGCACGTAGAATAGTGAAACCGCTCCGGTCCCAAAAAACAAGTGGAACAAAGTTATAAACGACATTCCTAGTCGTAGTTAGCGCTGGAACCGGTTTCATGAGATATGCATTTATTTATTATTCAACTAGCTGAAGTACACGGCGTTGCCCGGGTTTATAAATGGTTTGGAGGAAAGTTTTGAGGTTGCAATGTGTTACCATTACCCCCACCCCAACCCCCGGCATCAAGGAGTACCAAAATTTTGATTTAAGGGGTGGGAAAGGGGGAAGGGGGCGAATTTAAGAAATTTCATGTAGACATTGAGCTTCCTCTTGTTTCGAAAGACAAGTGTGCAAAATTTCATTATGCTCAGAATAAAACTCTAGATTTGTATACAAAATAAACAAACACCGCTCGCCCGTGATCTTTTTACATAATAGAAAGATATGTATTTTTTGAAGTATAAAAAAAATGTTATTCAGGGGTGAAAATACATACTTTACGAAAAATCATTCAGCATTGACTCTAACAGTGTTAAGCCATGGCGTGCGCCGTGCAGTTATCTTGATACACTTTTTCACACTTTTCTACAACACAATAACGCTTTGGGAGAATCCAACGCTGAGCAGCAAGCATTTTTTTCAGATTTTTCAATACGAAAATAAACAATTTCAAAGGTAGCTACCAAAATATTTATTAAATAAATTAATTAAAAATTACTTTGTAATCACCACTTTATTAATATAAACATATCAACATGTTTCGAAAGCGAAGCTTCCCTCATCAGGAATATACAGAATACTAAAAAATAATAATAAATTGGTGATTACAAGGTAATTTATAATTCATTCATTAATAATGACGCCATTTTAAATGGCGACACCAAAATGGTTCAAAGGAAGCTGACTATATGTTTAAAAAAGAAAAATGGTCCAAGTGCATATTTTTTTACTTTAACTTTAGTTTAAGTTAAACGATGCTCAGAAATAGAGGTACTTTTCGAAAGGAGATGATTCTACATCATATTTTAAGACAATTTTATGTTTAAACGTTGCATTAATTATTTAACGCTTTGCAAGGAAGATAATTACTTGGAAAATCATTTTTTTGTTGTATTTCTGAAATGTATGTAAAGAAATTATATTTTTTTTATTAGTATTAGATAAATTAAAAACAATATCAAATTTACAAATAGAAATTATAAATTAAATAAAAACGAAAAATAATGAATTATGGTGTTTTGCCTTGTTTCTTTAAAACACGTATGTGAAGAACACATGTCAAAGACAAAGTGAGTAGCTTGGTGTTGCCATAGAAATGAAAAATTCTATTAACCGCCAGTCCTTTGGGTAATTCATAAAGTAGGTAAAAAAACACCGACCTTTCTTTCATTAGATTTCTCAATAACAATACGTTTCACTAGTGACGTAACTTGTGTGGGAGAGACGAAAACACCCCAACACATCCGTTAGTTTCGACGGACCTCGAAATACTAAACGAGATGAAGCAGGAACAAAATTGACGTATACGAATGTTTTTTGGGTTTCGGGTATAGCTTTTTTGTAACTGAACGTACGGGATGCGGCTTGTTGCGTTCGGGCGATAATATAGCGGCCGTAACACGTACGTTCGTATGGGCAGGGCGGTTAAACGTCTACATTTTACTGCCAAGCCATAGTTCTATGGGGAGGTGATTAGATGCGGCCTTTATTGTATACCGTGATTAAACCAGATCAAGTAAAGTGCTCAATGATGTGAAAAAGTATTAAATTTATTGTTGTTGACAAAGCACTTGTTCACACATTAACTAGAGATAAAAAAATTATAAAATACGCCTTTTAGATTGCGTTCGTATGTAGTAAAAGGGATACAGCCATGTTATGACTTGGAAAGATTAAATTGAAAGCGTCGTAACTCACAAAGTAAGATCTGATAAGTTACCAATAAAACAATAAAGCCAGATTAAAATATTACATTAACACAATAAAATCAATTTAGAGCTCAACCGCAAAGATTAGATACTAAAGTCGGTAATGACATTAAACCGGACAAAAAATATAAAACTAATATGGTAATTTCAATTATTAATTATTAATTATTGAGATTTAAAAAACCTCATGTTATTATTTAATCGTCGTAGAAAATAATATTAACATAACCTAAATGAAACATGAAAACGGAAAAAACCGAAAGAAAATAAAAAGATTTCGATCCCTTCTGGGACTCGAACCCAGGACCTCTGCCTTATATAAAGATAGCTGCCAATAATATGGGATAAAAATGGAAAATAATATTAACAAATCTTGAATTTGAGATACGATATCGATGAAGATGACATAAATTGAACAGGTCTCATTAGCAAAGTTGGTTAAGCGGTTGCCCCGGATAGGCAGAGGTCCTGGGTTCGAGTCCCAGAAGGGATCGAAATCTTTTTATTTTCTGTCGTTTATTTTCCTGTATTCACGTTTCATTTAGGTTATGTCAATAAAAAAATAAAAAAACTGTATCTGCACTGCAAAATTGTAGTGCAGGCAGAGAGATCAAAAACTGGCAATCATTCCAAAGCCGAAAGGACTTGTAATGCAATGATGAATTAATTACAATTACCGATGAGTTAATCGGCATAACTTTGACCGAGTCGAAGAAGAAAGCTCATTGCGCAACAGACAAGTAATGCAAACTAACAACGGTAAAAAGAGATTTTCTCAACAATCTCTCGGACATCGGATTTACCATGCAAATCGCCCGGTACAAGACGTAATCAGCGCACAGTTGAGTGCGAAATGGCGTTTTTATACTAATGCCTATGTGAAGTGTGATGTGCATAAAATGCTAACGAGTGTTAGAGCGGGTTAAACTGTTGTTTTCAAGAATAACCCCACAAATCCATAACGTTAAATTAAAGTTATATTGTAATAAGGAAAAGTGACGTGCAGTCCATAAAGACTGAAAAAATGTGCCTACACAAAAAAAAAATAATCATAAGAAATTATAGAAAAAATTAAAAAAGGCGACAAACCATAATGCTTTTTTTATATGAATTTGGTAAGGAATTTGCACGCTCATTTATTCAGTTAGACATAATAAAATAGTATTTTTTCAATTATTCATACCCGAACTTGAAAGATTACACACAGCACAGCACGCCTTTGGTTATTGAGAAATGCACGCCATTGGAAACGAGTTTTTAAAAAAATATATATTTTTAATTAATTTAATACAATTTACAAAAAAATATAATTAAAAAAAGTTCGATAAACTACTTTTTTGTAGTTTGTCGAGCGTCTTTTTTGGGAGTTCGTTATTCAAAACTTTATCCTAATTTTAATTATTAATTATTTTTATTGAGATTTAAAAACCACATTGTAATATTTAATCATTGAAGAAAATAATATTAACAAACCTAAATGAAAGATGAAACCGGACAAAAGGAGAGAAACAGTATTTTTTATGTCATTGGTCGGGGAAAGAAACAGAGGTAATCTACAGATGAGACGAATAAATATCTAAATAGAATTGCCAATTCCGGAAAGATGAAAGCCCACAAGATTCGGGAAAACTTTAGACAACTATTTAAAAACCTGGACGCCAGAAAGATTGTGAAGAAGTCAAATTTCGGATTTGTGTAAAGGATTGCAGTTAGGAACATGAAAGATAAAAAAAATATTTTACAAACCTGATATATATTTCGAAGATTTTTAGTGTTGTGGTGCGGCGTTTCAAATAAACAGATATAAAAAATGATTTAGTCTTTTTCAATTCTGACATTCGCACAAAATAAGTCATACGCCGCTACTGGTTTTTATGTGTAATTATTACTCATTTTGATTTTTGTTGAAACGGTTGAACAGCGTCTCTCCGCCACTGGATTATATTATATATTTTCCGTGTACGTAACTGAATCATTGAAATAAGTAACTTGTCATGTTCACATTCCGATTGATTAATGTTAAGGAAATAACCAAATGGTTATGATAAGAGGTGTTTCCTACAACGACATAGATAAAAAAAATGGTACACATTTATGTACAAGGATAAAGAACATACTATATTTACATTAACAAAAAAAAATACATCTATGCGGATCAACAGCGCGCCGGCGACCTTAGTTCCCGCTTGCAGAGCCGTGCTCGTCACATTCGTTTTCCAGGGCGGTCCAGGTCAACGCCTTCCTTCAGTGTCCAAGTACCGCGTCTTCTGATATTTAATTATTTAAGTTAAAGAGAGCGTATTGTACTTAATAAATCAAGTATTAATATTCGAGTATTTTTAATACGTCCTTTCACAAGGTAATACAGTCAGATACACATATACACCTCCGTCGGGGTCACCAATGTACGGAAATAAAAATATATGTTTACCTTCATGAGAGATAGCGGCTTACACAGAAGCTGCAGTAAGAGAAACATACAAAAAAATCACAAATAGGTGTCAGGTATATGCGGAAAACTTGTGCACTACCATTCGGCCTTGGGACAGACTGTCGACTTGGGGGATATTTACTGATGGGTAATTGATTGATATATTGACTGCTGTGAAATCAAGCGAGGAGCGCCGATATACTCGTATTGTACAGATCTCGATTCAAGGCAATCGTTTATAAATAAGATGCAGCGCGCTTTTGTTCTGAATCACCTCACATGGATTGAAAAACGTACACATACAACTATTTATTGCAGTATAAATTACGTCTACCATAATTATGTAGGAAATATTTTGTATCGTGTAGCAAACAGAAAACAAGATGGTGTAGAATTCCAGCAGAAGACAAACAAATAAGTAGGTGTTTTTTTAATCAGTGCAAAACACTTTGGACCTACGCCATACCATACAGAATTAAAATGAACCATGAACTTGAAAATCTAATTGAGTATGATACCACTGTAAGATCCTAAAGGTCACGAATACTGCGATGGGATTAACAAGCAGAAATAATGACAGATGACAGGACATAGACATATGACCGAGTGGGTGCCGCAGTGGAAGCGTCCCAGACTGTGGGGAAGAGGATTGGAGAAGTACGGGATAAACTGACGACTAGAGGCGAATGGCGAGGCCAATGGAGAGAGATTTTGTGGAGTAGGCTAAATCTCACCTTGGGATGCAGCGCCTTAATGAAAATGATAACAAGAAATGTGCTGTTAATAATTCCGAATGTTGAATTTACAATTAATATTACCTACTTATTTATTTGATTTTGGGTCAGTGAGCTTCTTCAACAAGAATAGATTGATTCAAGAAGAAGTGTGGAGGCAGTTTTCTGCGGCCGCGCGCCAGTTCGAGAAAGTCAGACGGAAATGTGATTATTTACGTTTTCATTTTTATCGTGAGACCAGCGGACCATTCCCATTAGCCACTCGGTACTCGCTACCCGCGGGCTTCGGGAGTACGGTTGCACTTCGCCTGCATTACATTGGTGTGACGGTACAGTGTGGCGAAACTTAAACAGATGATTTGTAATAAATTGATTGAAGAATGGCAATATCAAGGGCTGATAATTGATAGGAAAATTCAAAAAGACGTCTAGTAGGAGTCATACATAGTATCGTTCAACAAGTATAAACACCTTTTAACATTAAAAAAGGCGCCAAGCCTGCTAAAACAATAAACAGTTAGAGACGTTGTGTTGATAATATTCGCATGCAGTTAAAGAGTTCTTTTACCTAGACTTCAGGCAGAAGGTAAATACATTTTCAGAGATAGTAGACATGTTCAACTGCTCGGAATACAAATACAAACAGACGATTATTGCATACATCCTCAATGTCTAGAGTGTAAGTATTAATGAATGTGAGGTATGTTTTGAATATTCACCTCTGTAGCTAATTACTTGGAATGGTACTTACACTATGTTATTCCCGTATTTGTACATTATTTTATCTACACCTACTGTGATGTGTTGACTATTATAACTAACTAAATATGTAAAAGCCCATATAGGACGTATATAATATAATAAATAAATAAATATTATCAACAGTTACAACCAATTAATTGTTGATGGACCTTTTCGTCAATAGCATCGAGCATTGACGGCATCTAGCTGTTATTTTTAACTACCCGTCATATTTTGATACATAACTAGTTTAACACCTCGAGTCTTTTTGGGAGATATTTCTCCCAGAAAACAAATAGCCGTAGAGTCTTTTGGGGAGATATTTCTCCAAGCCCAAAACGAACTCATTAAAGTCAAGTTATCTCATTCTGTACTATAGTGATGAATCTGATTTAAATTGTGTTAGAATGAAAAAAAAACACGCTTTTTATTGCCATTTAAAAGTTTACCATGCACATTTAAGAATCATATTATCAAAAATAGCCGAGGGGTTAAATAAAGCCACACGTTAGACAGTTAAGTAGTGGAGTAGTCGGTGGCGAGGGGCGAAGAGCGATGAGCGAATAGCGACCGCGACGGTCACGCCCGATCGACGCGGGAATCAGTTTCCTTTTCCTCATTTTCTCTCCGAATGCCTCGGGAGATATTACTCGGTTATATTACGCGAGCGTACCCACCCACCTAGGAAGTGAAAAGTGCGTACCCAACAGAATCTCCTTATTACCGTTTTTCAGTGCACTTTTTCAAATTTTAAGTAAAGGAAACGCTTTCCCTTACACACATAATTTTGCAGTGGGTGGGATCGCACCATAGATGTTGGGGATATCAGCGTAAAATAAATAGGTGCTTGGATGTAGGTAGACCTTATTTGGAACATCTGAATAATCTTGTAAAAAATATATATGTAGATATTATAACACATACCTATTAAAAATAATTTGTAAATGCCGGTAACGGGCACAAATAAATAATAAATGAATTAAAAATGGCTGTATTCACCACTTCATTAGTATATAAATATCAACATGTTTCGAAAGCGATGCTTTCTTCATCACGGATATACAGAATACAAAAAAAAAAATTTCTAGTATTTACATACTTGACATTATTATTTTTCAGTAATCTATATATTCCCGATGAAGAAAGCATCGCTTTCGAAACATGTTGATATTTACATATTAATAAAGTGGTGAATACAAAATAATTTTAAATTCATTAAATTAATTTAAAATTACAAATAAATGAGTTATTATAATATATACTCGTATACATATATAAAAAAAATGTAACTTTGATTGTTTGTCCTCGATTTTCTCGAAAACTACTGGACCGGTTTCGCTGAAAATAGCACAGTTTGTTCTTATTAGTGCCGGGAAGGTTTAGAGAGTAGATTGAATGAAATCCAAGACGTTGCTATAACGTTTAAAAATTAGTATGAAAAACATTGAACCCGCAATGTTTTATTTAGATTAGCCCATAGATAACTTAACTTTTGTTGTAGCTTTTCAAATCCAATTTAACTGTTATTTTTTATTTTTCTTATGTGATTTAAAAATTATGTATCTGCGAATGAAGCAAAAAGTGTATGCCGAGATCGAGTTGTTTGGCGGTTCGTCCTCTGTCTACCCCTGCGGTGAAACGGCGTGATGGTTCGTTGGTTAGTTTAGTTAATTTAGAAGCTTTATTTCGTACATCATAAACGTTAATTTGAGATATTTTCACGGCGATTGCATGTCCTGTATATTGTTTGAGGCTTTTTCATGTAAATAATTTGATTGCGTATAAAAAAAAAAAAATTAACCCTTGTATGAAACACCACGACAACAACAACATATCACCTATTCTTAAAAAATATGACAACTACAACAGTACAGAAAAATCTCTCTATTTATTATCTTTAGTAATGGAGAAAATCGCCTTTTCTCCAGTACTAAAGATAATAAATATTTCAAATAAATACCAACTCTTCTTGTGCCACCAATCTTCTAATAAATGTAACAACAATAGAAAAGGAGGATCAAATACCAACTGTAAAAATCATCTTAAATTTTCTAATAAAACTGTGTTCATATGAAGCGACCTGCCAGGTAAGTATGTTTTTCTGTATCTGTTTGTACATAATTAGTTAAAGAATAGGAAGTAATATTTGTACAACGTTCTTGAGGTGATTTTGAACAAAATCGGCGCTATACAAATCATTCAATTATTATTAATTACAATTAATAATAATAAGAGACTAAACTTTGGACTATGTAATTCAATGATAAATTAAGTCAGGCAAAACATCCATCAAACCAGGCAACATGTGCTCATGATAAAAAAATTACGAAGATAACTATTAATTAAAAGATTTGCTTACTCAAAGGGAAATCATAATTATCATAAACTGTCACTTGATCTTTTCATAATTACGTATTCCCCTAAAATTAGCATTTTGTCCTTTGTACCGCTCTTAGATTTAATCTCACGTGTACGAGTACACTGGTGCAGGTGACTCTGGATGAGGTGATTCCAAAAGAATGCAGTGTCGATATTATAAGCAATGCAGGAAATTCAATTCATATATGAAAAAAAGTTGTCTGAGGAAGTGAGGCTAGCAGTCCACAATTGAGCGCCGATACCAACCTCGAATGGATGGCAACGCGGCATGGAGTTGACAGAGGAAGGACGATAGCAGACTGAATGCAATATAAATGCGATGCTGGAGGAAAATGTGTGATATTAACTTGTACATACGACCTTATACATGGTCGATGTACGAGTATTGCAGTACAAATAAAGATGAATAGTAATGAATAATATTGAGGAAGGGACGCTTAGCAAGTTTGGACATGTGTATTAAATTAGTCCTTAATAAAATGTAAACCATTCATAGACGGCACCGGTGCATAGTCGGGAAACACGCCAAACGCGTGCCCAACATTTGAATACAGTCGACATTTGTCACATGATAACGGGCCGCTTTTATGACTCGTTCCTGTGTTCAACAGCTCGGCTGTGGAATGATCTGCCAGCCTCTGTGTTTCCTCCATCCTACAACATGGGTCTCTTCAAGACACAAGTTCACTCCTTCCTATCCTCTAAAAGACCCTCCACACAGCATCCCCAAAGATGATATAGGCGTTGAGGGAAATTATTTCCATCAGGGTCCCCTGTGCGGTGTTTCCGTAAAAAAAAAGTCCAAATTAGATTTACAATTTTTTAAATATAATAATAATTCAACCGGAGCCAAACGTTCAAACAAATAGTAAAAAGATGTTTTAAAAAAAATATATATATATATATATTTATATATACCTCCTTAGTAAGTGGCGGATCAAATCTTTAAATAAATTACTCATATCGCTTTGAACAGACTGAAAACCTAGAAAAATAACAGTCTTGAGAAAAAGTGTAAATTCAAAGTGCACGCAAAAGAAGCACAGATTATCAGATTAAGTATTTTTTACTAAGTGGCAAGTACTTTTTCATATATTTTTTCGCTGCGGTTGGTGCATTCTCTGCTTTAAAACCGGTTGTTCAACTAAAGACTGGATTGCGCGATTAGTACCAATATCCCAGCAACACACAATGTGGCTTTCAACCTCATGTCGGTAAGCTGTGTTGTGTTGGTACAGGACATGTTGAAAGTGGTTCCATGACGAAACAGAACAAGTGACAAAACGGAATATTGAAGAGAAATAACAAACAATAAGCACATTCATTCGGAATCCTCAGTAAAAAATGTACATTGATAGTGTGGAATGCATTAACAAAAATTATAAAATATCTTACCTACATATTCAATCTTCGTGACAAAGGCTGATTTAACATTTCTGCATGGAATTCTAAATAATATCGACTGTACCGAGCTCCCGTCCCTAATTAATTTCAACATACCTCTGGGACGTACCCGCCATACAGCACTATTCCACACGCATAGTTACGAAACTAATGCAGCTCTGCATGCATTCATTCAATAATATTAACCTAAACAATTCAAAAATTGATATTTTTTCGGACTCACTGGCCACATTTAAAAGGAGCATCTTAGCAATAATATAAACTGCTCAATGCGCATACATATGGCATCACTTCTATAATATGTAGATCACCTCTTCGCACATTCACACATAAACACACACTTATACACTACGCACAGTACACATGTCTCCCGGTAAAAACATGTATAAATCAGAAAATACAAGGAAACATATCACAGGTATCATAAATTTATTTTCTGGAAATTGTTTTTCACTATAACAAATGTACTGTTTCGCTTTTTATAATATAATAAATAATGTTTATTTTTATTTATTCATTTATTTATTTCATAATGTTTTACAAAAGTTGCAAAAAATGTGACCTTATTGGTGTACCCCGTTCCAAGGTCACATTGTACATGGTTTTATATATGGATTATAAATTAGGTCAAGTTTTTTGTAAGTTTAATAAATTTTTTTAAGTGAATTTTCGTAATTACGTTAAAATATTACTAGAGGAAAATCATAATGCAATAAATGAATAAAAAATCTAAAATCTAGGAGAAAACATACCGTGACCGTTAAACTCTTTTCGGTTGCAACATCAAATCTATATTCTTCCTTCCGTGTCCATCATAGCCTAACCAAATTAACCTAACTTAACCTAGCCTTTCATCACGAAGGGTCGCATGTAACAAAACAAGTGTAGTTTTATGTGAAATTAGATGCAATTTAGGCAATGGTATTCGTAATTGTCGGATAGCTTATAAATCTAAACATCTGTAGGAAAACGAATTTATGTTTCTGAATTTAGAGCGGATATATATTCGAAAGAATGTTAGATTGAGCAATGCCTTTACAAGAATTTAATAAAACAATTTTTTTGTAATCTGTAAGAGAAAACACATTCATTCACTCAGTTCGTGCTTTCTATATTGGTAAATAATTATCTTACTGATACCGCAATGTTTGGAATTCTGATTTCGTTTGTCGATATAATCTAATCGGGTCTATTTTAGTGATGATCACGCATCATGAGTCATACTGCCCAGAGCCAGTGGGTCTACGGCACCACCAAGATTAGGGTTGATTTGAGGCGAAAGGAGCATTGTGGTTAGGCCGCTTGTAAGAATAGAATGTCAAGGGGGTAGAGGATGTCGGGGAAGGATTATTAATTAATTAGAAATACTGATAATAGTATTACGCAAAGCGATAAACATAATGTTTCTAAAGAGAAAAATATTGATTACGCATTTTTAAAATTTGCACATGCTCAGCATTTATCAAAATTAAATCAGGAATATGATTTTTTCTGACATGAAAGAATATGAGATATGAAGAAAAAAATTAAAAGGGGGAAAAAATAATTACAACCCTTTCCCGGTATGTTTAAAAAAAGCTTAATATTTTGTAATCCACATTTAAAAAAAAACATTAAAGTTTGCCTTTATGAAAAAAAATAAAACTATAACCTATTTTTTTTTTTAATATTATTTTAATGAACTTTTTGGGGATATTCAACATTTTAAAATACTTTGTAAAACATACGTAGAACGGTCAGAAAAGGGTTATATTTCCGATTTGATTTTAATATGTTGTCGATGTCGACAGCTAACTTCCTTTATATTTTTTAAGTGAATATCGCGCAGGAACCTGTACGAAGCCAGCGGGACTATGGCATCCTCAATTGGGGTATGTTGAGAGGTTGTTTGGAGCGGGAAGGAGATGAGAAAGCGGATGGTTGGGAATTACCTGGCCAAAACCATAACAAGTTATATTTAAACTGCTAAAAACGATGACTACCTCTATATACAGGAAACATTAAAGTGAGACAAGCCAAGACGCCCTAATATTTAAAAAAAAAACCTTTACGAGATAAATATATACAAAAAAGCTTCAGTAACAAGTTATAAACTCGAGTACCTAACCCGATTGGCCGCCCGCTACAGTGATGTAAAATCCGCTGGAATTTAGTTTAGTTTTCGACCGGTTCTTCAACTGGTCGCATTGGCCAAAAAACTTGCAGTAATTTATACGGTCAAACCCGATCAGAGAACAACTTTTTTTTAACCGCCTTACGTACGTGGTACGACCGCTATGTTATTGCCCGAACGCAACAAGCCGTATCCCGTACGTTCAGGTACAGAAAAGCTATACCCGAAACCCACAAAACACTCGTATACGTCAAGTTTGTTGTTGCGTAATCTCGTTAAGTATTTCGAGGTCAGCCGAAGCTAACGGATGTGTTCGGGTATTTTCGTCTCTCCCGTACAAGCTACGTCACCAGTCACACGTATTGTTATAGCAAAATCTAATGAAAAAAAAACCGTATACGAATGTTTTGTGGGTTTCGGATACAGCTTTTTTTGCACCTGAACGTACGGGATACGGGGACTTTAAATTAAATTAAAAATGAACAATTTACGGTGGAACACAAATTTGCCATACAGAATTTAAAATATCGACCTGAAAAAATCGTTTTTTTAAATGTTTTATTTTTATTAATGTAATCATACTTACATATCAAAAGTGTTATATTTTTTTAAAAATTACAATAAACCAATTAATTTTCTAAGCAATTTTCTAATAATACCGCAAATAATTTTCTAAGCTGCCTTTATAATTATGAAAATTGATTTTTTTTCATGGATTCAATTAAAACAAAAATTAATAAAATACTTCCCATCCGTACTAGATATTTACTAAACCTTTAATTAAAAAAACATAGGTCATTTCGTTTGGATGGGGTATTTTGGCCTCCAATCTAAAATTCAGTTTTGTATGAAACAGGCACCGCCGCAGCCGTTCCCCTTAAGGGGGAAGTCTCAAATAAGGCGCTAAACGTCACTTCGCAGTATGCTAACGTAAGCAATACAACACGTAATTTATCTGCAAATTCATAACAGAAAGTTACGAAAGTGTCTAAGGTTTTCAGTGACGTAAATTCTTAAACTGTAATCTTTTATATTATATATGAAATACCTACAGTAATTTTAAGTAAAACGCTCGACAGTGCCTTCGCCGTTATGTTAACTGCACCCATTACAAACATATTTAATCAAAATCCTTCCACAATCTCAGAGTAAATAAGAACAAGAACCAAAAGCGTTTATTAAAAATAATTCAGTAAATCTAGATTTTCACTGTAATTCCCTCAAAGTTCAGGAATTTTTAAATTCAGTTCCGTCATACAAAAAACGTATGACAATTTCTGGCCCGCTCGATCGTTGATAAAACGATTGATTTCGCCGGAGTAAATCAGTTGTGAGAAGTCCTTCAGGGCGAGCGGACGTCGATTTGAAATTCGATATTTATGTTTGTTTTATGACGAATAGCTGGGAAGAGAGGTGTTAAACTGCCACCGGAATGTAGGAATTACGTATTTTTGATTTTTTTTTTGTTGTACTCACATTTCTTTGCAACGTTCTGTAAGATGGTCCAAAAGTGATTAATTTATTATACGGCACAATATAAAAGACCTGCGCACTGGAAAAAAACTGACGGACGTGGTACAGATCTACAAGATTAGATCTTTGCAGGCGGTCAACAGCAAAACTAATGAATGAACGAATTATTTTTTAAATCTTTACATTTTCTGTGCCCATATAATTTACAATCTTGACGCCCCTGACTGCATATATAAGTATGCCGATCTGTGCCTATCAAATCCATAGTTTTAGCGGCTATTTTGAATTTCTAGATATTCACACCGATTTGGTTAGAAAGCGGCGTAAGTCATGTTAGGGGGGTGCTGAAGTCAAATTTAATGTCAACCTGAGTAATTTCGATGGTCATTTTTAATTTTGAGTTCTCTACCGATTTGGTTCAAAATCGAAATTAAAGTGTTTGGAAGTGAACTGAAATCAAATGCGAAGAATGATAACAAAGAATGTTTTTCTTCATTTCAAATTGTAGAATCTTTATCCTACTTTAAAAAATATTAATTAACCTTCACCGAAAAATTACCCCTTAATTAATAATTTTAAAAAAAATAGCGATGTTTGTTTTTTTTATTTCTCGCTATTTTTTTTAGTGTTTAACCAATTTTGACAGTGTAGGGGTAATTTTTCGGTGAAGGTTAATTAATATTTTTTAAAGTAGGCTAAAGATTCTACAATTTGAAATGAAGAAAAATATTCTATGTTATCATAATAACATAGAATGTTTTTCTTTATTTAGAACACCTGTATTTCGGACGATATTAGGTCCTTGGAGACCAATTTGTTTTCAAATTGTACTATCTTTAGTCTACTTTAAAAACAATAGATTAACCTTTACCGAAAAATTACTCCTTCACTGTCAAAATTGACCAAAACACTAAAAAATAACGAAAAATAACAACTTAATAATAAAAATTATTCAAATAAAAATTTGAATAATTTAGAACCGCTGTATTTCGGACATTATTAAGTCGTTAGAAACGTATTTGATTTCAAATTATAGCATATTTGGTCTACTTTGCTTGGGGGAGGGGCAAGGGAAAGATAGGAGACTTTTGTGAAAATACTCCCTGTTATAGGTATTATTCACCGGCAAAATATCAGTTTTTCTTATTGCCTTCATTGACTTGGTGAATTGTATTCAAGCTTATTGTGTGCGTCTGAAGTGGGTTGTAAATCATCGTTATCTACCTATGTTATATTTTTACTGCTGTTTAGTATACAATATTGAAGGGCGTTTCTAAATCCCAAAAATTATCAAAAGACAAATAATTCTTATTCCCGATTAATAAACGGGATCTAATTCACACCCTCCATCTTTATTCCCAATTCAAATGTAATAGTAGAATTACTTAACCATTAATAAAAACCAAAGCCACTAATAGAATAGCCATATAAAAAGCATCCAATTCATTTCAACCACCTTGAATCCCCTAGTGGACAATCGAAAAACGGATTCCTTGATTCAAAATCCATGAAAATAATTCCCTGTGTCAAAAAGCTGTGCTTATAAGTATTTTTGAGCAGTTGGTCCACGTTACCCATTTCTATAATATTTCCGAAGCTAAAAAAAAAGATTATGCTGTGAAGAAATAAATATGTAAATAGTAACAAAACAAATCTTTTGTAAAAGGGAGGCACTTTGTATGGCTACTGACAATAATTAATATATTATATATAAATTGAAAAAAACATATTCTCATCAGTTACCCTCTCCTATTACCAACAGATGCTAAGTTAAGTCTGTCAAGCTTCTATTTATTTATTTTCATACAGCGAATAAACGAAAAAATATAGAGCAAATGTTTTTTGTTTCCTATTGCATCAATAAGCTGAACATTTTTTTTAATCCGCCGTGGTCTACATTATCCACATTTCCCCAATCCTGCTGCCGGATCGCGGTGGTCCGTGGTTTTAAGTTTGAGGCCTAAAATTCCTAACGGCGGTGAATACGCGGTCTTATACTGGACCCTTAAGTTGACAAAAAAAAACAGCATTATGATCACAAGAACCATTTAAGGATAAACGAAGCGAGACACCCGCTCACAGATGGCGCTAATTTAAACATTTTAGACGAAAAACAGTTCGCTGGCGGGTGAACACACGTTATATGAAATGGAATAAGTTGTTATTGTAAGTTTAAACCTTAAGTCCTTCAAGAAACTTATAAAAATACTGTATATCGACAACTTGGAATAACAGGGTTTCATTAGAGATAGTAATAGTCGTCACAAGGCATTACTTTCGTTGTTAAATCAATTATGGCACCCAAACGACAAGCAAAAATTCACAACTTCATAACTTTATTAAAAATAAATAATAATAACCGGACAAGGCGGGGTACACATAAATACACCTAATGACAACAATAATAATAATAAAGCGGGTAGGTAGCTACGCATATGGACCCCTCCCACGTAAAGTATCGTGAATTCCTAGTCCATTCCGAGTCCTAGTTAGAGTTTAGCAGTTTTAAACTGTTCCATTAGCTGTTATTGTACGAAATAAAAATTTCACGCATTCAGACCAATTCATTGTGTCTATCGGTTCACATCCCTTCAACGCGTTTACTCGCTCGTTTATCCAATAATAATAAAACACCTCCTGAATTAGGGTAAGTCTTATCATCATACACTTTCCTCAAACGATATGATCCCTACACTTTTATAATAATTCCTTGGAGTACAAAACACATCACAACCGGAATTTGATATTCAGGGAGTGTTGTCTCATATTATTTCATACATAACCTAGGTATAATACTTAATGATTTGCCAGCCAGCCAGCAGGCAGCAGGCAGCAGGCAGCAGGCAGCAGGCTCCACCGCATGGCATCCGTTTTCCTCCATTGTTCAGTCACAGTACCTAGTCAGATTACAGATTGCTGATTGCGTACGTCATCGACTGACTTCCTGTTAAAATCGACTACAGCATAACTTCCTCGGGCGGAGCGTGCTGGAGTTGCCATTGTTAACTTATAAAAGAAAACATTAACCCAAACTACTTGTTGTATCGTGTCTGCTTGAAGAAGTATTGCTACAATTCAGCGATTACAAGTTTCAAAGCAAGTGGCGTATCAAGAAATCTCTGTCCCCCGGGCGAAATCGTAAACCGGTCCCGAAACGTGATTTATTCATTTATTTGCGGAATTTACATAGAGACGCAACACAATATATTTTCTATGACACGAAATAAAATAAAACTATAAAAGACTGTAAGCTATAACCTCAAAAATTAAGTGTTTTGATGGCCTAGAAAGCCCTTAAAGGGAGAAAGCCAGAAGCGATGAAAAAAACACTAAGTTGTATTGCATTCATACGTATGCATAGATAAAACCTGTAAAAATACTAGTAATGAAACACAGTAAAAAATTTCAAATGAATACATTTTGATTAAACGAAATTCATTTAATTTATTGTGTTTAATTCGTGAAAATCGATGATTAAAAAAAAAAACAAAGTGAATAAAATTTAATAAAGTTATTATTAAGTTCTGCAAATATTGAAGTTTTATTATTATTATTATTTTTTTAAATATAATACATACAAAATATTTAATAGAACAGATATATTTTAATAGCTAATTACAAAAAAAGTATTAATTTTTTTATCAAAAAGTGCCCAACTCAATAGAAAAAGATTTTTTCGTGTTTGAGTTAGGGAGCACCGCCATCAAGTGACAGTAGTGAGTTTTTATTATTATTGTGTGAGGTGTTTCGGCGTTCAAAGCCTTTAAACTGTGGTTAACGCCACATTGATATATATGCCAGTGAGGCATGGAATTGGCAGAGGAAGGATGAAAGCAAACTGAAGCGTAATGAGTAAAATTAAGAAAGGGACGCTTAGATGGTTTAGGCATGTAGAGCGAATGAATGAAGAAAGGCGTGTAAGAAGAATATATGACGCGAATGTTATTGGAAGAAGAAGCCGGGGACAGCCGCCGCGGAAGACATGGCACGATCAAGTCAATCAAATACTTAGTCGGGTCATGTCAAAAGTCGGAATAATAGAAGAGAATGTATTAATATGAATGAATCGAGAAGTGTGACTTATTTATATGATTTTAGAGAAATTACTAAATATGGTAATTGAAATTATTTTGCGAAAATATGTAAATGCATTTATTTCAGTAGGTAGGAATATAAATAGTTTACTCTCGTGCTTTTGAATGTTCTTGCAGGGGTCCCTTCAAGGCCCGGCCAGAGGCGGCTGCCTAGGGTGCCCTTGCGGTGATTACGCCTCTGGGCAAGATAGCAAAAAGAAAAACAAACAACAGAGGAACTGGGATAACCCGAATCTCCCAAATTAGACAGATTTGCATTGTACCTTGTCCTTGAATTAAACAAACTTCACTATCATCGAATCTTTCGGTACTAATCAACAAGGCATTGTTCACAAAGGCTTTAAGTTGCATCCTTGAAAAAATAAGAAAAAATATTTTATGCGAACAATGCAAAAGTCAAGTAGTTCCAAAGTTGGAACGAAGCACAACCGAACATACGCAACTTCCAGCAACAATTTTATAAAAAAAAGAAACAACAACAATACTAATCAAATTATTGGGTACCCACCTATAAGAAAACACACAAAAATATATATATTGGTGCGACTGGCACCTTTAAAACGACACTTCCGTAAAATGTTACAATTTAAACGAGCTTTTAGCTTTTATAAGTGAAAAAAAACATGAGTAAATTCCAGAGAGAAAAAAAACAAGTTTTTGCTAAGATAATATTATACAGCACGTTCTTCAAGATAACGGCTGCGCTGCCTGTTTCATACATAAAATAATTTTGTAGGCCAAAATATGAGGAATAATATATTTTTGTTAAAAAAGGTTGAGTAAATATCTAGTACGTATGAGAAGTATTTTATTCATTTTCGTTTTAAATTATGAAGAACATGAAATGAAAAAAAAAAACATTTTCATAATTTTAGTGGCAACTTAGAAAATTATTTGCGGGTTTATCGCATTTAATTTTTTTTCACATTTGCTATGTAAATATGATTACGTAAATAAAAATATAAAAACAAAATATTTAAAAAAAAGGTTCGGGCCGATATTTTAATTTACGTTCGGCAAATTTGTGTTCCAACGTAAATCGGTCGTTTTTAATTTAATTTAAAGTTCACCGTAATGCTTATTTTAATATTTTTTATTTCATATTTTATTATATTTTCAAATAAAACAGGTTAATATTTTTTTTAAATCACCGTTAGCCCCCAATAATTGTTAAAGGTGCCTCAAAAATCGCGAAAAATCAATTCCTTTAACGGCCCATATTTCAGAAATAAAACAAAAATAAATAAATTACTTCTAATCCGTACTAGATATTTACTATACTTTTTGACAAAAAACATCATTAGGTTTAGGTGAGTATTTTCGCCACAAATTCAAAAAAAAAAGTTTTGTATGAAACAGGCTGCGCAGCCGTTCCTCTTAAGAACATAACCCAATAATTGGAGATACCCATAGAATAAAGAATACACACTAGAAGTTCCTTCCGAAATGAAATATTTTTTTTGTATTAGAAAGTTAAGGCCCGAAATAACAAATTTAGGATCACGAAACACTCCCACACCGCATTTCTTGCGTTCGTCTTTATTCTATGGGGATGCCATAGTCCCCATTGGCACCGGTCCGCTGGGAGACTGAAGAGAATGGGGAGGGAGAGGAGATGGGGAAAAGAAAAGTTGGGTAGAACCTAGACAATCATCAAATACGGCTAAAGGCATTTCAAGCAACGTTTCAAATCTGAATAGTGGTCTTTCAAAACGGCGATACTGTAAGTATCTACGACTCTGCATTACACGCGTGTGACGTGGAATGGATGTAGCTGATATTGTTTTAAGATTTCACGCACAGTTGACTTTCCTATTCCTTTACTTGCAATTGATTTCGGATAAAAAATAATTCCGCAACAACGATAGCATTTTGAATCTCTATTAAACGGGAAACTTTTTAGCGAATTGATCATCCAGGCCTCCCCATAAAAAAAATTTTCACCCCGAGAACTTAAACATTGGGGAAAAAAAAAACTAAAGCAGTAATGAAATATTAGCAATGTATTTCTTATGGCACTAATATTACAAAATAACTTTAAAAACAGATTGATAAAATTCCTTCATTTGTGACCATGGCACCGAAGAGAGTGAGCAAAAGTGGCAATTTTTTCAAATTTCAAAAAGTCAACTCGAAAACCGTGGGTTTTTTTTTTTTTACTCTTTTTCTCTTTCTCTGCATCATGCACTATATAACGTATTACGCAATTTTCATACATTTTTACGAAATATAAAAACACGTTGACTTTTTAACAATGTCATGCACTCATATTATATCATATTGTGTACTTGTGTATTGTGTATAATGTAGATCAGGCTATTACTAGTTTTATTTTTAAAATAAGTACTATCTACAAATTAAAAAAAAATAATCCCTTTATAACTTCTCTGTGTCAGGCACTTATACATTATTATATATACACAAATATCATAAATATGTTACACTTATATACCTACTATGTATCATATTCTTTTTTTGTTAACTTAAAACCTTTTCTTTCCTTCTGTACACAAAATTGTGTAAAATGTTAAAATCTGTAAAAGCCCATCGGGGCTAATAATTAATGAATGCAATAAATAATAAAATAAATAAATTGAAGAAGATAATATTAACACATCCCAAATGAACAACGAAACCGAAAAAAACAACAGAAAATAAAAAGATCGCAGTCGCATCTGGGACTCGAACCCAGGACCTCTACCTATCCGGGGTAACCGCTTCACCAACTTAGCTAATGAGACCAGTTCAATTTATGCCATCTACACCGATATCATACTTCAAGTTCAAGACTTGTTAATATTATCCTCCATTTTTAAATCCCATATTATTGGCTGCTATCCTTATGATGATCGCAAAGTTCTACCCGAACACAATTGCAATCGGAATAGAGTCTCGGATATACCTACCCGATTTTTATTCATATGAGACATCTATTGACTTATTTTAAGTGTGGAAAGAAATATTCAATTTATATTTAATATTAATATTATCTTCTTCAATAATTAAATATTACAATGAGGTTTACAAACTTCAATAAGTAATAAAATAAAAAAAATTGAAAATAAATAAACATGATATTAAATTTTCGGAACGGCCTTGGGGTCCCCCATCCACAGTTGAAAGATTATTCACCACTTACCAGACACCCTGTATTACAAACACGATTTTCTTGGTTTTTGAGTTAAATACGTGAATTTAAAATACTACAATATATTGAAAAGTTAGTAACAATAATGTTTAGTGTCAATCGATTAGTTAAAGACCATGCTTTTAATAAAAAGTAAAAAAAACAAAAACAAAAAAAAAAACAACCAAGAATGCGTAAACAAGTCGGCACAAGGAAGTTATTCATAAGGCGGTATGTTAGGTTTTTACGTTCATGGCAAAAGTAGGTACGTGCAGGTTTTTCTTTGTTCAAATAAGATTAGAAGTGTGAACAGCTCTTTGTCTCGCCGTTTAATTGTCCAGATATAATCCAGTCATGTCAACAAGATGTATAAACTCAACTTTAGTTATACTTCAGTGTTTCCTGGCAGGAGTACAAATAGATTTTAGATAACACAAAATTAACTGGAAGATACTCTTCGTACTGCCCCCGAGAAAGACAACAATTTAGAAACGAAAAGTTGCTTGAAATGGTTTTAGTGTTTCCGTGTATGGTGACCAGATCTTAATAGCCATGTACTTCCACCCTTTCCTCAATCTCACAAGATACCCTCACTGGGAATGCCATAGCCATAGCGCAGTTCCATCGGCTCCCGACGGTTGGGACTTTCGTACTGTATTTGATCGATAGTATAAAATAATAACGACCAATCAGAAGAAATACTAGAAATTAAAACCACACTTGAAAGAATGTGGATAATTTAACGTCGGCAAGTTGTAACTTCCAGAAAGTCTCGGATACATTTTATGATGAGAAATTACCAGAAAATATTGTCTGACAAGGGATTATGTATAGCGGATATTATTTAGCATATTAATAAAAATCAATGTAAGTTTGTTTGTTTGTCCTAGATTTTCACGAAAATTACTTGACCGGTTTCGCTGAAAATTGCACTGTTTGTTTTTATTAATGCCGGGAAGGTTTAGAAAGTAGTTTGAATGAAATCAAATATGTAAAACTGTTGCTATAACGTTTTAAAATTAGTATGAAAAACATTGAACCCGCCACGTTTTATTTAGGTTAGCCCATAGATAAAACACTCTGGTTAGCCACAGATTGCATATTCAAAAGAAGAAGGTTGTTTTGGGTAGAATATTTAAAAAATGGAAAATACGAGTAGGTACCTACTTAAGAACTTTATGATTTAGATATATTTTTAAAAAATAAACATTTGGAATTAAATAAAATATTCAAATGAATGTTTTTTTATTTATTTAGAGTTAGTTACTTTCGCTGTCAAATCAATTATGGCACCCTAATATGGCAAGCAATAATTCACAAATTCATAACTTTATTAAAAAAAAAAATACCGAGCAAGGCTAGGTAATAAAAGGCATACACATAAAAAATACGAAAGAATGTAAGGAAAAACATGCATTTATACTTGATACCTAATACGTACTCAAGTACTTACTTCTAGAATGCATCAAAGTAGAGAAAAAATAATCTAAAGATAAAAATTTAGTACCTGCTTACCGATCTGTTTGATTTTTGTACATTAATTTATTTTTAAAATAGAGAGAGAACAGCATGGAGGGGTTTATCATTCGTCGATCAATCAACAGAAAAATATAATATTATCCACTTGGTATTTTGTAGGAGCGTTTGGGCAATACTTTGGTACGAATGATCGTTTAATTCATTGGTACTAAATAAATTAGAATGGCCCCCCAACATGAAGAAATGATACAATGAAAGTGAAATTTAACGTGTAGTGAATTTTACATTTCTTCATTGTAGAAAATGAAAACGGAAAAAACGACAGAAAATAAAAAGATTTTAGTTGCATCTGGGACTCGAACCCAGGACCTCTGCCTATCCGGGGCAACCGCTTAACCAACTTAGCTAATGAGACCAGTTCAATTTATGTCATCTTCATCGATATCATATCTCAAATTCAAGATTTGTCAATATTATTCTCCATTTTTTATCACATAATATTCGCCGCTATTTTTACATTTCTTCTCCAGTTTTTTTAATGCTTTAATAATAAGAATAACATTAAATTTAAAAAGCGCACTTTGATGGCATTTCAAGCCAAGAAACTCCAAACGTGGTTAGAACCCGACTTCGCCTTTTCTCGCACATCATTTTCTTATTGAGCAGGAAAGTTCGTTCAAAATTCATTACGCCGAAGCTCACCGTTTCTTAAGTTATGCTTGTTAATACAATAAGATTTTTGATAAAGACTAATATTATTGGCAACATTTTGAGGGAGAACTTGTTTTTTGAAGATATCGCCTACAGATACACGTTTTTTCTTTAATCGATATACAAGTAAATTATTTAGTTTATCACTGTAATAATGTAAAGTAAAAAAAAAATCTAAAGCACGACAGAAAACAACTGAGCCCGGTGTACAATTTGAACATTGAATTGAATATAACATGATTTATTTTCACGGGCGATGCGATCATATGCAGCTGTATCTTTCTCTATGACAAATACATTAACGTGTGTCGGTAAGTCATATATTGAAAACGAGCTAAAAAAAATACAAGTTGTATATTTTGACACCGCAAAGGTCGAGTAATCTAGTGTACTTTATAACGGCGGTTCACGGCAGTAGAACGAGAGAATTGAACACTCTTTACGATAGTCGAAGGTTGTAGTCATGTTTTAGTCGTGACGTGACAATACAGATAGGCAGGTAGGTGCCTAGTGCATAGCTGCTAGCTGCTTTGTCCGGTCACTCAGGCAACTTGGTCAGCACTTTTTAAATGACCCAAATAGACTGAAAAACACGAAAAAAAAACGCAACAATTGCACAACACAAACCAGCATTTTTGCAACATTTTTTAACGTCCGATCGTGGTAAGATGCACAAAATAATACGAGAGGTCACTATTCCGAATTGAAACCTCGCTTGAAATGGCTTTGACCACGTTTAGTGATTAGATTTGAACGTCGGGAAATTCCCAAACTTCCTTTTCTCTTTTATAAATGGCAAAAAATTATTAATGCAGCTCTTAACATCGATAAAATAGCTTAGACATTCGATACAATCTCAGAGCTTACTTACGATATTATTTTTTTAAGTTATTCAACAACTAGACATATGGATTTAATGTTGTCGTTTGATGTCTGTTTACTCGTTGGTTCTCTAAAAAGCATGGCGAAAGGCATGGCGAAAGTAAGATTGAAACGTTGCAATATGCAAGCAGATCGTGATCAATTTCATCCTTTAGTTACGCAATTAATTCCGGTATAGAAATAGGTTTTGTGTTGTGAAAATTATAGAAATTCTTATACGGGATTGGCAAAGAATTATGAAAGAATCAACGAAAGGCGATAGAAATCCGGGTGCAGGTAAAGATAACAGAATGATAATTCTGATTAAATAATGCTATGACGAGATCTCTTGGAATCTTGTTTATTGGGAAACAAACATGGAATGCGATGCGTTTGGATAATCGATTAATGTAATTTAATGTGTCCGTACAAGATACAAGCACAGTTTGTATTAAAAAAGATTTCGGCTCTCTCGATGCAACGTGAATACTAAATAAAATTAATTTATTTATAGCGCATTACACATTTTGAACACGTATCTGTGCTGTGCATGTCAGTGACTTTAACTCAACACCTCACACCCTAAAATTTAACAGGCGGAAGATAATAGCTTATAAAAGACATTAATAATACATAGTTGGTTGTTCAGTGGTCGGTGTTCGGGTTCCGGGGGCTCTAAAGGGTGATGTGAAAAGTAAATATGTATCTCTTACCTTGGCCTTATCTCTCTTGCTGCTTCTGAGGATGATGCCATCGTTCTCGACGTAGTCCGGCACCTCTTTTCTGTTGGAGAAGTTGAACACCATGGTGTTGGTGGAGGTGTCATGCAGCTGCCAGTGAGGCTTGCGCCCGCCCACCCTGGCGGGGCCCATGCCGTTGCTGACGATGGCCACCGTCGTCTCCACACTCCTGGCTTCTTTGATCACTTCACTTCCACTCACCACTTCGCTCACGAGCATCTCTTTCACATCCAACAGGATAACACCCGACGCGGCGACTTGTTTCTTTGTTTCCACTATAGGCGCGGGCGCGGGCACTCTCTTGTCTTCCTTCTTAGGCAGCCTTTCGGAACTGTCTAACATATTAACCGTCACCTTTTTCAGCGGCTGTTCGAGGGATTTGGAAGTGTTGATCAGGTTCTTCTCGATTTCTCGGCTGGTCAATTGCTGAGGTGACAGAGAGTTGTGGTAGACTAGCACAGGGCCGGAGTCGACATCTTTTGGTTGTCTCACGATCGGTACGACCCTTTCCTTCTGGAGTGCGGTCGCCTTATTGGCCGCGTCTACCTTTGCCACCTGCTGAGGTGACGGAGAGTTGTAGTGGATCAGCGCCGGGCTGGAGTCGAGATCTTTCACAGGTCTCAGGATCGGGACGAGCCTTTCCTTCTGGGGTGCGGGTGCCTTGTTGGCCGGGTCGACCTTTGTCACCGATGGCACTGGCGCTGTCACTACTTCCGCTTTGGGAACAACCGCGACGGGAGGGATTATTTTAGCGATGACGGGAGAGATAATTTTAGCGTCGACGATCGTCGGGGTGTGCGGGGAAGGGGGCGAGGTAACTACAACTGCAACTACGGGACTTTCTGGCACTTTGATTTCGGAATCGATGACTTTCACTTTGTTGAGCACTACGGGTAAGGGACATTTTGGATTCGAACTAGGCAAGTAGGATTTACTAGCGTCACCGTCGCCGCTCACGCCGTTGTGGCCGCCGAACGAGTACTGCGTCGCGCCAGCGCTGTTCGAAGCGGGCTTGCCGTCGACCTTGGCGGATGGCGGTTCCTCGCCGTTCGTTTCGAACACTGCTTCGTCCTCCGACGAGGATTCGTCCGTCGTCTGGCGGTCGGACTCGCTAAGGTCCGGGCCGGAGTCGTGTCGTTCTCGATAAGGGGCTGACGGCGCTATGATAGACAGCTCCGTAGTCCCCAGCGGAGAGAGGATCTCCGGGTCAGGGGTAGAAGTGCGCACGTAGGGCGGCACAACTCCATTCCTCTCTATCGGGAGCTTCTCCCGCAAACTGTAGTCGGGAGATTTTAATGGGGATGTTCTCGGAGACGGATCTGGCGATTTTAAATCCAAGTGTTTTACATCTTTGAAAAATTGGAACTCTGAAGTATTTTTGACAGGAGACGCGTCGACCGTCGCGAGGATGACGGGGTGCCTATTGACGTATACGGGACTGACGGATCTGTCGTTAACATCGGGGCTGTTCAGCGAGGGGATCTTCTTGGGCGAGGGCGGCGGCCTGGCCAGCAGGGAGGGGGTGGTCTGAGTGGCGGCGCAGGGCGGCGTGCGGCGGTCCGGGGAGAGCAGCGGGCCCCGTGGGGGCACCAGGGGTCGCACGGAGCCCGGCCTCTTGCTCTTGGCTTGAGGATCGGAGAAATTTTTCACTTTGTCCGAAACTTGCCCCGTCACTGCGGGGGTCTTGGTTCTTTTGCCGGGTTGTCCCTCGAATATCTTCAGGGTCTGTTTGACCAGATCTGGCGGGGGTCGTTCAGCCTCGCGCAGTAGCGGGGAGGGGCGCTTCGGTCGAAAGGTTGGTGAAGGGGATGAAGCCGGGAGAAGGGCGGGTGGAGTCGGAGGCGGCGAGGGCGGTTCGTCTGTACCCGAGCGAGAGTCGCATCGCAGCAGCGCGTCCACTGAGCGCGCGCGCTTGACAGCCTGCTCGGGGGCGCGCGTTGCCTGGCGGTAGCGCGCGGGGCGGTCCTGGGCGCGAGGGGTGTAGCGGCGGGGCGGAGGTGCAGGCTCATCCAGCACGTGCTCGAGGCTGGCGGCACGACGCAGGCCGTGTATGGAGGGACGCACGCGACTGCCGGCCTCGCGCAGGGTGAGACTGAGGTAACGGGACTTGAGCTTCTTGACGATGCCGGGTCCGTAGGTGAGCTCCTCCGCCTCATCGCGCAGAGGGGTGGCGTGCGGCGGGTGCGCGGGTAGGTGATACACGGCGGGCGCCTGTAGCAGCATGTCGGCGTGTCCGCGGCGCGCGGCTGACTGCAGCGGCGGCGGCGGGCTAGTGAGTGGCGCGCCCCCGGCCCCCGCGCGGCGCCGCCTGATGAGGTCTCTCTTCCACTGCGGGACCCCCTCCAGAGCGGTCTCGGCCATGCCTTCCTCTCCTCTCTGCTACCTCTCTATCGCTGCCTCCCTCTGGCAGCTGCCGCCGACTGCCGACCTGACAAATGAAACGGTTTATGACCTCGATGTTAAGGAGTATTCACAATCAAACGGCGAAGACCCCGATAAAATGGAAGCGACGTTATGTTTACACAGTGTTTCTAGTGATTTACGTCTAGTCATCGCGGATGTTTTCAGGTATACACGAAATTTCTAATTTGTATCAAAGTAATGGTATAATACTCGATTTCTACAGCAGAAGGCAGCATCATACGAAAGTCAATTTTAATATTAAAATTGGAACAGAAAATTAATGTGACGGAGGTAAATTATTATAATTCGATGCGAATATACAATGACAAAACTGTGTAAATAAAACGTAATTAAAATATGAAAAACAAAGAACAAAATTATATTATAAATGAATTAAAAAAATATACTTTGTATTCACCAAATTTATTTGTTATTCAATATTTTATAATAATTTTTATTAGCATTATTGATTAATTACCTATTTTAATCAATTTTTGTTTGTGTTTATAATTTGTCCATTCTTACATTATTGTGTTCTAATTTTTATCATTTGTCTATAATTGAAATTATTTTTTAGTATTCATATATTCCTGATGATGAAAGCATCGCCTCGAAATATGTAGATATCTATGTATATTTATAAAGTGGTGAACACTAAGTATATTTTTTAATTAATTTATAAATTATTACCATCCACGAGAACTTGTTGAATTGCTTTACTGAGAACGTAAACACAATAAATAATAACAAAACAATTATTTGACCGAATAACAAGATATATGATATCTGGGGATTTTTTATAATTAAATTGGCATTATTAATGTGTTCTCAATGTAACAAAACTGTCCTACTGTTTTCATATTTTTAAAATTGTGTACATAGATCACAACATGCATGCATTTGATATATTACAGTGCTCCTATTTTGATTTACTATGGTATTATACAATATTTTATTTATTTATTCATTTCATGGAAATCGACAGAGTACCTATAATCATTTTGTAAATGTATTGTGTAGCATATCAAACATAAAACGAATGATAGATTTCTACAAGTCCCATTGCATGAAAATAATATTTCACATTAAATAAAAAAAATTATAATAATGCAATAATATAATTCGACATGCATACTAAAAATACTCGATCAGGCCTCTCGAAATATGAATGTACTATGTTTATATCTTGTACGAGTATACGCCTTATTGTTGCATTTCTAGTATCATGTACTTTTACTCTTCTATTTTACAATAAATATCGTGTACTACAACACAAACTTTATCTGCATTACATTCTCGATGCACTTTTATTTCTACACTTATCATTACTGTCGATACATGGCCCAGCTCCCCAACTCAAACACGAGAAATCTTTCTTTATTGAGTTGGGCACGTTTTGTTAAATAAATTTATACTTTTTTTTGTAATTAGCTATTAATATATATATCTGTACTATTAAATATTTTATATGTAATCATATTAATAAAAATATATATAGGTACAAGAATGAACTTACGAAACGAATGTACCGAGATGTACAAGAAATTTTGATTTGTTCTGGACAGACATACACCTGAATAATATGGATAATATCATAATTTTATACAAAAAACGTCAAGATTGACGAATGTAATAAGTAAACATCACAACAATGCGATTTTCTCAAATTCCATAAATGCATTCAAAATCTCTACACAAAAAGCTATTAAATTTAAAGCGAGTAAAATAAATTTAAAGTATTGTGTGTTGAAGTGAGATAGGCAAATAAACATTGTTATTTGTAACTAAATAATTCACAAACTTTATTGCGTACACCGCACATGTTGTAAACACATTTATTTGAAATATTTACACGCCGATTGTATATATACGAGTATATGAGATAAACCAGACAAAACCACACACTAAACCTACCTCAATGCAACACTAACTCAAAACAAAATACTTTTATTCACCGCGCTTCACACATTTTTAACACTTCATACACTGAGTTCGACTTATTCAACTCAGCCCCTTATAATTTCAAACCTAAAATCAATAAATAACATTCACACAATACATATTACTCTACACAAACTAGATCCTCCCCCCCCCTACCTCCGATCAACCAAACCTTGTAACTTTTTAATATTTTTTTATCGAATAATTTAAATACTTAAGTGAAAACCTAGTATTAGATAATTTTTTAAATATATTTACAATACGTAATAATTACTGTAAACTGCTGTTTTTCCAAATAAAATAATACATTTACATACATATATTTTCTTATTCTTTTATTAATATAAAATCACACACACTTCACCTAGATCGACCCCCCCCCCACCCCCTCCTTTCCAGACTCCACAACAAATTACGCGTAACTTTTAAATTTATGTTTCTTCTTCATTTTGTATTACCTTTTAATTTTACTTTCATTTCTTTGAAAATCACTAGATTCACTGATAAATAATACCCACGCGGAAACCTGTAAATGGTCAAATTTATATCACTTATTCATTATACCTATTTTTTTATGTAAACCGTTGGTAAAAATAAACAAAAAATAAATAAAATCAGAAAAAATCAAGATTTAGAAAAATTGCAGGTATTGCAGCATGACGCAAGCCGTTCCACTTTACGACCGATTGTGTTTCCACCTTAAGCATACATGTTTATAATGGGTACATAATGACGCGTGCGATCATGAAATTGATTTTCGCGTACGGTAAAATTCCGGGTAGTACCTACTTACTACCTGTGCGCTTTTATTATCTTATCCCCGTCAAATTTCAAAAGACGATAACAGTTCGGTCATCATTAGTACACAGATACGCCAACATAGCGGTTATCGCGATAAAATACTTTTTCAGCAATAACAAATAATGGTAATGATAAGACATAAAAAAGATTACTCATGTAAAATAGACTAGTGATTTTTTTTTGAGCTAACGGTGTTATCTGATGTCCAATTTACATCGGCCGAGTTTTTGGATATTACTGTTCTGAATCGAAGGAAGAGGAACGGCTGCGCAGCCTGTTTCATACAAAACTTAATTTTGGATTTGAGGCCGAATACTCACCTAAACCTAATGATCTTTTTTTTCATCAAAAAGTACAAGAAATATTTAGCACGGATTAGAACTTAGATTTTAGAGGCACCTTTAACAAGTAATTAACGGTGATTAAAAAAAAAATTAAATTAAATTAAAAACGACCAATTTACGTTGGAACACAAATTTGCTTTCCATAATTTAAAATATCGACCCGAAAAAACGTTTTTATTTTAAATGTTTTTTTTGTGTATTTTTATATACGTTATCATATTTATATATCAAATATAAAATTTAAAAAAAAAAACAATAAACCCGCAAATAAATTTTTTGCCTCAAAAACCATGAAAATTGATTTGTTTCATGCCAAACTTCATAATTTAAAACAAAAATAAATAAAAAATAAAAACTTCTCATCCGTACTAGATATTTACCAAACCTTTAATTTAAAAAAACATATATCATTCAGTTTGGATGGGTATTTTGGCCTTAAATCCAATATTATGTACGAAACAGGCTGCGCAGCCGTTCCTCTTAAGAGGAAAATCATTGTGCCTGGGTTGCCGAACTAATAAAACCTTATTATATGAACTATATTATTAGCCCTATTTAAAAACAAATAAAAATTATTACGAATTCTTAACAAGAATTTGGTGGTTAGTGGGGAGTAGTCCCGTTAAACTAGAAATTACTAAACGATATAATATCAAGAAATGAATGCTTAGATATCATAAGTTTTATTAATGCGTTTGTGGTAAATTAGGAGAACTCGATATGTGCTTTGAAAAGTATCTGATTTTTTTTGCTGTAAAATTGTACAACAAACTCTCACCTATTATCAAACAAATTAAATCAATTAATAGGAGCGTCATTTCCAGCAATTCTTTAATTAAGGCTAAACGAAACATAATATTTGGTCACCCTATGACGCTAATTGAAATATTTTAAGAGAAAAAAAAAACTTTCAGCACGTAACGCTTTTAAATATTGAAATGAATTGTTCGTTGGCGGGTATACATACACACACGGAATATGAGATGGAATAAATAAGAAACTCCAGTGAAAAATATAATGGCTTCAAAAATATGCATTCATATGGATCAACAAACGACGATTGTGAATATATAACTTTTATTATACGTAGAATTTATAAATAAAATTATCTCGTCAAAATACATTGTTACGTTGGTACCATTGCATTTGGAACATCTGACGTCACGTGCGCATTCTATTTTTAGATTAGTACGGACATTTTTATTTCTCACTTTTGTTTTGTATTTTAAATATGTGTTACGTTAGTTTTGGCGAAATTTTAACTTTAAGGTGACTTTAAGCTCTATAATTGTTGTGCAATACAAACAAAAAACTAATATTAATGAAAGAAATTTGAGAATTCATGAGCAAAGCAATTGTCAATACGGATAATATTAATTTTCAATACTATTATTATTCCTAGAGTTGAAGTTTCTAAAAAGGTACATAATGTTATTACTTATGTTTAGTTATGGTTTACTGTGAATAGAATATAAAATTACGTATGGTAAAAGCTCATCCTTGTTTTTACATTTGACATTCTAACCTTAAAACTGATCAAAACTGACCGGCCCTACATATGGAGCGTTTTTAAAACTAACTTTAAAAAAAAAACGAAATATACTGTAATTTTTTTATATTTAATTGGACCGGAGTTCCTGATTGTTACTGGAGACTTAAAGATCAAGTCATCCTTGAAAAAAATATTATTGTAAAACTAATATAATATATATGGTATTTTATACGTTTTTTAAGAACTTTTGCTTTAAACTTACAATAATAATATATTCCATCTAATATTCCGTATGTACACCCGCCTATGAAGAGTTCATATCAATATTTAAAAGCGTTAAGTGCTATAAGTGCTTTTTTCAAAAATATTTGAATATGCGCCATCTGTGAGCGCGTATCACGTTTTGTTTAACCTTAATTGTTTTCACAGAGTACGTGTGAAAAATCACACTATGCGGATATTAATATGTAATTATTTAGATCATGATGGATAATCACGAAGTGATAGTTTCATACAACAGTTAAAAAACATATATATTTAAAATAATTTTTTTTAAAACATTTATTCTCCACAGGTAAGTAATTTCCCTCATGTCAAATGCTACCTTTGAGGATGCTGTGCGGAGGGTCTTTTTGAGGAAGGAGTGAACATGTTGTACGATGGAGGAAACACAGAGGTCGGAAAACAGTTCCACAGCCGGGCTGTTCTCAAGAATGTGCCGCAGAAATGAATCGTTCTCATGTGTCAAATGTCAAACGTGTACAAATGTTGAGGACGCGTTTGTCGACTATGCACCGGTTCTGAAGGTATCAATGAAATAACGACAGAAGAAGGTCAGCATTCCCACCTGACGCCTGCGCTCCGAAGATTGCAAACCGTCTGTTTAGATATATTTGTTCAATCTATTAGGAATAATTTACTGAAGCTTAAAAAACTCATTGCAATATTTAATCGTTGAAGAAAGAATTCTTAGTGAAAATATGAAACGATCAAAGACGCAGAAAATGAAGTCACAGTTGCGACTGTTATTTTTAAATATTTTTCGTATCTTTATCTGGTTTGTCGACATTATCTCCTTCAATGATTAATTAATATATTCTTCGATTTTTGTTATTTTCGTGACAACCGTTTGACTCATTCAAATTACTTAATACAAAAATAGAAATAAAATTATGTTTTGAATATGTTTTTTTTAATATTTTAGTAGATATGAAACTGAGTCACCTAAAATACTTGTGTAGTATATTACAAAAAAGCTGAATATCAAAACGTCTAATAAATTTAACGTTTATTTACTTTACAGGCTATGGGGTGTGTATTACACAAATTCAAATAACGTAACATTGTCATCAAATACCCAATCAGCGCCATTATGTTTTTTAGACAATAAGGAACCCCAGTCCAATTTTTTATTTATTTTTATAATCAATTTCAGTATTTTCTATTTTTTTTCTAAAGTTAGTTTTTATGGTTAGAATAATTTTCAAAGTTTCAATTTTTCAAAGCCCGCCAAAACGCTCCAAACCTATGGCCGATCGGTTTTGAGGTTAGAATGTCAAATGTCATAATTTTATATTCTATTCATAGTAAACTATAACTAAACATAAGTAATAAAATTATGTACCTTTTTAGAAACTTTAACTCAAATAATAATAATAGTTATGAGCATTAATATTATCACAATGTCCGTATTGATAATTGGTTTCCTCACGAATACTCTAATTTATTCACTAATAACAGTTTTTTATATTGAAGAATTATAGAGCTTAAAGTCACCCAAATTAAGTTTAAATATTGCAAAAACTAAAAAAAAATACACATTTAAAATACAAAACAAAAGCGAAAAATAAAAATGTCCATAATAATCAAAAATTAGAATGCGAACGTGACGTGAGATGTTCCAAAAGCGATGGTAGCAATATAACAGGGCGTTTTGATGAGATGATTAATTAACTTTTAAATAACGATTTATAAATTCTACGTATAATTATATACTCGTATAATAAAAGTTATACATCCAGAATCGGTCTATACGAATACATATTTTTAAAGCCATTATAGTTTTCACTGGAGTTCTTTATTGTTTAACGTCGATTCTATGTCCGTTTCAGCTTTTGAACTACTTTTGATCAGCTGAAAAACACAACTGTCATGTTGTTATGGTTGTCAGCTAATCACAATTTGTTCAAAAGCTGAAACGGACCTAGCTAGAATCGGCGTTTAACGGCGACTTTTCAAATGTAAAAAATAATGTGAAAAAAAAAAACAAAATGGTGCTGATTGTCCATTTGATGACAACGTTGCATTTGAATATCTGCGAAACGCGACCAGTGTTATTACTTTGATCACGGTTTTGTTGACGGTTACCACCCATAAATACACACTTTGTAGTCTGCTAACGCAAGAAATACTACGGATGATTTATCTGCAAATTCGATTAAGCGTAGTTAGTAAAATGCATAAGGTTTCAAAATGCAAAAATATATTAAATTCTACATGAAATAGGTAGTGTAATTTGAGATAAAACGTTCAAAATTACATTCATTGGTTTAAAACTGCACTTATTTTCAGACAGTTTGGTACGTATTTCATAGAATTTAAAATATTATAGTGTGAGGATTTTTGTTTTTTGAAACCATGCACATTTTCCTAACTACCCGTATAGAATTAACATACAAATTATTTGTAGTATTGCTTGAGTTAGCAAACTATAAAGTGATATTTAAGGTCATTTTTGAGTGCCGGCCCTTAAGCTTACATTATGGCGATCTTCTTGTTGCGATCGTAAACACATGGAATTTAATAGGAAAACGCACAATGGCGACACATTAAAATAAAAAAAAACACTAGAAATATACCTATTACAATATGCACAAATCTCAATATGGCGCAACAATCACACAAAAATATTAAAAATAAAAAAAATCAACCGGTAAAAAACTTTCGATACAATGGGCACACAGCGAAACGCGACTGTCTCTAGCGAGATAATACGACTTACTATCCTTTCTGCCTACATCTACAGGGGGCACTGTTTGATGGTGTACAGTTTGTACGTATACTATAAGCATTCACTGCTTTAGCCAAATTAAGGAAGATCGGAATCTTTCAATAAAATAGGCAAAAGATTACTGATATCATGGAAAAAATTCACACGATACCTAAATGGGAAAAATAATACTACTCTTGGGAAAGTTGGGGTATCTATTTTTTATATCGAGAATGTGAGAAGGAGAGTGGATGCTTTTTTTTTTGAAGATGCGATATTATATTGGGATGCATCTAGATATTTAGATATGATCATCAAACAGGCCTAAAACCATTTCAAGCTGGAGTCTTTCGATTCGGAAAGGTGGTCTTTCACTAGGGCGATACTGAGAGTATATACCACTCTGGTTTTTTTTTATGGACCACCGCTGCTTCATCCTTTAGACATGGAACAACAATGGTGACAACGGCGTAGCAAACGCGAGGCAGACTGGGCAGTCGCCCGGGATGCCTCCCCTCACAGGCTCTGATAATTAAATGCCATAACAACTTTTAAACGAAGGAGAAAAACTGGTGCTAACTAGTTGAAAAAATAGGATCAAACGGGATAATATTGTATGATTTACCAAATTAAGCTAATCGATCGTTTAGAATCAAAATCACAAAACTTATCAATCACATAAGACAACAAATTTGATGATCTTTCATAAAAAAATTAAAAAACCACAAAAAAGGATATGATCCACATCATCGATAAAAAAAATGTTCTGAACTAAGCGACGTAAAGGAAAGTCTTAAAAAAAACGAAAACATCGAGGGAGCCATTTGATTTCTATCAGACCAATATGATACAATTAATAAAAAAAGTCAACGATTACACCGAAGTAATCAATACCATGAAGAGATGATACCAAGGCATGGAAACTGAATTTCGAAGCATGGAATTAAAAATGAGAGACGTGGAGCAATCATATCGAAATAATAACGTTGAGATCCAGATGCTGCCTGAAAAAAGAAATCACAGAGACATTCCTGCAAATATGCAAAATAGTAATAGACCGGTCAGTGGCTGAGTTGGCATTGCGATTGGGTATCACCTAGGCGTCGTGAGTTCAATTCTTCGGCTGGCTAAGTCCTCCATTACGACACAAACAACATCTTCCACTTACTGTGATGGTAGTAGAAGATTTTCAAATATTGTCACATTATTCATAACCAGGGAATATTTGTCTTTCTTTAGTAAAAAAAAAGAGTGTCATTTCCAATATCGATAAATGACATAAAAACGGCGCTATACAAGTCATCCAACTATTATTAGCCTGCAACCGGCTTCAAAAACTGAATAAAATTTCTGATCGACCAAGAAACACAATAGTCAAACTAGCAGACAGCAGGATAAGGGACGGATTACTTCTGTCTATCAAAAAACTACAACAAAATCAACCCTAACAATAAACTCAATGCTGCGCTTCTACAATACTCCACTGATAAATCACCGGTCTACGTCTGCGAACACATATCGCCGGCGAACAAGGAACTGCATGCTGCCCTCCGAAAGGCAGCAAAAGAAAAACTGTATAAGTTCACTTGGATAAGGAATGGACGCATCTACGCTCGTAAAAACGAGAACTCTCCGGTTCTACTTATTAAGAACATGGGATCTATACTTAATCTGTAACCTCCATGCTTTTCGACTCAATCATATCGTATCTACTACTTTGTTACTCATGTCGTAACTCTTTTTTTTATCTTTCTGTCTCATGTTGATTCTTTAATATTTTCTCTTAGATTATCTGTCATTGTTCATATCTTACGTTTCTTCTGCGCTTTTGTTTATTTTTCTGTCTCATATCTATTGCTTTTCATTAGTTTCTTATATGTCTTTCAAAATAAAATGAATAATATAAAATTTAAATTAAGGCGAGTAACATCTTTGAACCTATTTGGTGACACTATCAACATCTTAACATCTTCGTTTCTTTGGCCATCGTGCAAACGAACAATTCAACTGAATAATTCATAAACTTTAAATAGATTACCTTTAAAATTAGAACGTTTTCAAGAATTCAATCGACTAATTTTAGAAAATAAAATGTCTCCAAATTAATCGATTATGTATTGATTGAAACCGTCCTGGATGCATTGTTCTGAAGCATTTAGTCTGTTTGATAGCCGAGTAAATCATAATATATCCGCCTTCTGTGAAACGAAACAAAATCTTTTTGTACGGAGCAGCAAGAATTGCAGAACGGAAAGTTCCGGTGAAATTACATTTAATTTCATGCAACTGTTTTCAGCTTGCAGAGGCTTTTCCGTAAGGAGCTGTAGACCATTGGAATATCTATTAAAATGTAACAAATAAGACAAGGCGCCATATTTTTTACAATTGACGTAAAAAAAATATTAAAAATGATGTAAAAAATATTAGAAGACGGGTGCAGCAAAACCCAGTAATACCTAAAACACACTACATTTATAAAAGTAAGTATAAATAGAATTTATAATAATTGTCAAGGTGTAGGAAACTTGCCCAGGGGCCCGAAAGATTTGTGTTACACCACAATAGTAATACTTGGATGACTTGTATAGCGCCGTCTTTGTGAAAAATCCCTCGAGGGCGCTGTATAAATATATTACTTGCTAGGGTTTATCTCATTATGTACAAACATAGACAGAAAGATACTTACCTGGTAAGTCACTCCAGATTAAAACGTTAAATTACAAAGTTATGGCATGAGAATAAATGATTTTGCGCGCACAGGACACAATATTAGAAAACACATTGCATGATATTGCAGTTACTGTTTAAATCCTATTTGTCATTGATATTATATTTATTAAAAAGGTTATTGGCAAAAGAAGAGTAGGTATATATATATTTTTTATATGAATACCGCACAAGAGTCCCAACTGCTCCCAACCGTCTGGAGCCAGTGAGACTATGGCAATCCCAATTGGGGAATGTTGTGAGGCTGAAGGTATTGGGGAGGGGAAGGAGAAGGGGAAGAGGGAGGTGGGGAAATACCAGGCTATTCAGATCTGGTCACCAAACACGGCTAAAAGCCATTTCAAGCAACGTTTCAATTCTGAATGGTGGTCTTTCACCAGGGCGATACTGAGAGTATCTTCCACTCTGGAACGTGCGCAAATATACTACTACATATTATTTTTAAATGAATTAATTGTGAAACAACACAAATTAATAAAATAAAATTTACTCGCGCACGCCGGGATTTGAACCCGCGACCTTCGGATTCGTAGTCGAGAGCCTTACCCCTCGACCATGGAGGCCGTCAAATATTTATATATTTGAAACATTATTATATTTGAAACATTATTATATTTGAGTTTTTCGATAATTATTATTCACAGTTATAAATATTTCTAATTATATTACAATGTCGCGGAAAATGAAAAGTTTCAATTTTTTCTCTTAATTACTTTGGGTAGGTACTAACGGCTATGCATATTAAAAAAAAACAATGGCACTGCTTTCAAAACAACGGTACAAAACAACCGTCCTCCATTTTTTAAAACTCCGCCGCTATCTGTATATTTCTATAGTGATTCATAATAACCCGAGCCTTGGTTTCCCCAGGGTTAGGCAGATAACTGGGAATGATGTCAACTGTTGACAGTCTATATTTCATAATACAATAAGTAAACGTTATTTTACACGGCGTCAAATGTGACGATAAAATATAAAATAAACATAAATATTTTTATTTGAATACGCTTACCAGAAAACGTCGATAAGAAGGTAAAGAGAGTTCTGGTGAGAGGCATTCAACGATTCAAGGAGAAAGTTGGATAATAATAATAATAATGTTTTATTATCTTCTTTATTTTATAACAAAATAACGAATAATGATATCCTCACTGGGATTTCCCTTGCTAAGGATTTCATTTACAAAATATGAAATTACATTATATTAATTAAATGGATGTTCTAGATAAAAAAAATGTAAGGTGAGTTGTTTTAAGTGCAGTTGAGTGGTTTCGGTGTTGGTGTGTATTTGGTGGTAATATATTTTCTATTTCAGATCTCCCTATATAACGTATCCAGTGTTTTATTTGATTTTTGAATTTATTATGGTTGTTGTGATTTTTAAATGATAGTGGGATTTTGTCGTAGAGTTTAGTACCATAGTTTAGGAAGTTTTTTGTCCAAATGTTATGCTTGTGGTTCCTTGTTGTATGTGTTTTTGACTCTGAGATCAAGTCTTACTAATATGTGTGATTGTTGTTATTTTTTGTATTTATGAATACAGAATAATTGTTTTATTAACATAATGTTAAGTTTGTTGAAGATTTCGTCAGTGCTAGTTCGTACAGGGACTTTAAGATAGTTTTCATGATGGCTTTTTGTGTTCTAATGGGTAAATTAAGATTATTATCATTAGCACTGCCCGATCCGATAATACTAACTAAATAACCATCACGCCTTTTCTCTGGAGGGGCAGGTAGAGAGGACGGACCGCCAAACAAATCGATCTTGGCATACACTTCTTGCTTCATTCACATTCATACATCGTCCGATACCATATTCTAATAGTGATTGGCAGAGAGCCATGTAGATCTAAATCAAATATTTTGTACTGAGGACATTCCTAAAAAAATTGTAGGTTCTTAATTTTGTTATTTAAATAAATAATGTGGTCAGTCCATTTTAAATTGTGATTAATTTTTAGGCCTAGATACGTAAAGTGGTTAACATTTTGTACAAAAAATTCCGGAACATAATTTTTATAATGCAGTTCTCTCACTGTTCGGCTTTGTTCTCAATTCCTTCTTAATTTCATACCTAAAGCGCATTTCACTGAAAACTTATTAAACCGTTGAAAAACACGGAAGAAATAATATAAAGCATCTTGTATTACCTGTTAATATGAACATTGATATTTTAAACATCCATAGCATGTTGCGAGCAGAAAATTGTGACATTGATCTAAGAAAATTACAAATTAATCTGTGTAGGCGGTCAAAAGAGGAACTAACGAACAAATTATCTATTTTATAAATGACACTTTTTTGCATTCACAATAACTACCCCGACTAGCAAAGCTTTTGACTGCACAGATATGGTTGAAAATCTTATAATACGTTTTAAGACGTCATTTAAAACCGATCGTTTGCTTAATAACAATATTCCGCATAGAATTCTTGATTAATAATAATACAAAATGCACACATTTTTAATTACATATTACATTATTTGAATAAACTCAAAGTAGACTCGCCGCATGAGCCATTTGCTGACAAACACAATAATATGATCTTTTCCATCGCGAGACTTTTATTAAGCCGGACGAATGCAATAACCAAGCTCGGCATCAATTCATTCGGCAAAAATATCAACACGATTCAACACAATTAGTTCGAGAAACAGTTCAGTTGAATGGCCAGATTAGAACTCCGCGTTAAATTCCACAGAGGTTGTCAACCTCGTCCATAAAGATGGTATAAAAACGGACTTCAGAGATGAAAAAATGTTTACATAATATTAGAGAACAAGTAAACAAGTTAGACAATTTTGTTTACTTGGAACATATATTCTAAGAGAAAAAATAATCATCTTCGCTAAAGAAAAAAAACGTGCAGGTGGTACTTGCATGGTATATCATTTACTACTATAACTAAACAATATAGAGAAACAGGTTACGCAAATTGAGGTGAATATACCAGCGCCCTTGAGGTGATTATTTCACAAAAATGGCTCTGTACGAATCATCCAAATATTATTAATATTATTGTATTTACGAAAAAAAATTAGGGATTTGATGTAACTTTTTTTCATGAGAATACTGTACAAGAGTCTCAGCCGCGCGGAGACAGTGGGACTATAGCATCCCGAGGTATGTTTTGAGATTGAAGAGAGAGGGGAGAGGAAGGAAATGTGGGTGAGGAAGATTTAGTTCTTATTTATTTACATATTGTAAAAAAGAATACTGTAATCCCCAAATAGGGGAATGTTGGGAGAATGACGGAAGTGGGGACGAGAAGAAGCCATAGTCCCACTGACTCCGGACATACCGTGTGGTATTCACAAGAAAAAAAAACATTAATGAATTTTAACTGACTTTTTAAAATAATTAATCGCGAACCCTAGGTTGGTAGCCCCTGTCCAACTGTCAGCTGTCACTTTTGAACATTCATGTTTACGCTTATAAGACGGAAGTATAGCGGCAGTACTGTTTTCTTGGTCGTGAAGGTTTATTGTTAAGCTACTGATAAAGAGGAATGTTTTTATTAGATATTATCGTAGCAGAGTCGTAAAATCTACAGTTGAATTGAAAAGAATTACGCATGAGATAATTATTTTGTTATCTTTTGAATGATTTTTAAGTGACTTCGGACCACCTCCGTGGCAGAGTGGTCTGCTCCTAATTCCGGATATGAGCAAAAAATAAAATTATACGCATTTGTACACGTGGGTACTAAGCAGAGACGTGCAGTCCATATAGACAAATAGGCACTGCCTACCATACTTAACTCGCATCAAAATATAAATAACTAGCTGAAGTACCAGGCGTTCCCCGGGTTATGAATGGTTCGGAGCAAATTTTTGAGATTGTGATGTTGTTACTTCTACCATTCTCCCTCTCCTTACCCCTACTGCTACTCCTACTCCTACTCCTACTCCTACTCCTACTCCTACTCCTACTCCTACTCCTACTCCTACTCCTACCCTTACCCAGTAGTATTCCTCTTATTTTGAACGTCAAGTGTGCGAAATTTCATCAAGTACCAAAATTCAGCTTTAAGCGATGGGAAAAGGGGTGATTTTTCGAACTCTCACTTTTGAAATTAAAATCGATTTTTTTTGATAAATAAATATGCCGATGGTAAAAAAAAAATCAAGTTTGGGGGTACCTAATTGTATTTGGTTCTGTTGCGTTATAGGTATGTAGTTATAATGATATATAATGGGGCCACTGCTCTTTATAAATGCCGAATGGACGGCCCAACATACATTATACTGTATTGAATTTACATATTCAATGGCCAAGAACATTAGCATAGAATCAGTCAAAACTAAACAGGCACATTGGAGATGCTCGGGACCAAAGGGACCTAACGCCCGCTCGAGTAGTGCAAGTAATGGCAAAATGGTTAAGAATAGATTCAATCTCACAGAGCAAATAATACACATAGAGTTGCCCTAACACGCAAGGGGAAGAAACTATAATAAAGGGAGCGAGCTAGGCCTGCCACCAATAAAAAATAAACATTGAATAATAAAAAAAAAGGTTGAGAGTATTTAGCTTCGACCCTTTTATAAGTGACAGTGAACTAGGTTGGTGCCAAAAATTGGTATCACGAGACCTTTGTCTCCAGTCGTCGAAAAGGTACGTTAAGACAAGTCTATTCATTCTGACGTCAGTTATTCAACCTAGAATCAGAGCTCTCACTATTAACTGTGCAACATTGCAAGTATTTAAAATAGTGGTCCCAGAGAGGTATCGCACGTGCGTCATCGTCTCCTGTCTTTCGCTTTTATACAAGAAGCGTGAGAAGGGAGATTTTTATGCAGGACGATCGTCGATGACGAACGTTAAACCTCTGACTGGGACTACTATACATACCTATTATTTAAAACAAAAAAAATCAACTCAGAAGGGTCAAAATATATTTGTAAATTTTAACACGCAAACATTACAAGGCGAGAAAACCAAAAAAGTTAAACGACGAATAAGTTCAAAGAATGTTATTTTAATTTTTAAATGTCTGGCTAAAATATTGTCAGTTTTGTTAGTATGGCACGAAAGTCGTCATAATTATAATGAGGTTGTCTCATTTTTTAAAAATATATTATTTATTAAGAGTTAATAACGACAGTAAAATTACTTTATCGATATCTCCAAAAATGACGAAGTTACGAGCTTTCAAAATGAACTTGAGATAAAGTATACGCGTGACGTCACGAGTCATAATTCAGAAAATACACACTTGGAATGTGATATCACTTTATAAACAGTGACGTCACACGCTTATCGGCCGGCCGGCGAGATTGTTAACACTATGACGGCTTATATTTTCGGATTGTTCAAAAATTTAAAAAATTAAAACAATGAAAAAAATCTGTCCTCGGCATGCTTTAATTATTATGATACATTTGTAAATAATATGAAATTCAGTTGTAGGCGATAACCTCACTGATTTGCTTAAGCAACTACATCTAGGAATAAACTGAGTTGTGTCAACTGGCATTTAAGCCCCTGTAGTCCTGAACATCATAATATATATGATCCAAAGCAGCCTAAGAGAGGGAGAGAAGCAAACCCAATGATAATAATGATGAATCTAACAAACGATCCCAATCAAAATAAAAAGAGCTATCAAAAATTACAAGTACATAGAGATTCTAAACCATAAAGTAATGAACAATCCTTTTCAAACGTTTAACAGTGACATAAAATAGAAAACCAACACAATATTACAACACAAATAAATAATGCTACATTGTCCTAGCTACAATACTACATATTGTAGGATTCATCAAAGTGCTGGTATAGATGAAGCTTTACTGTATAAATGGAGTCAGCAAATACATCAACAACACCTCCAAACCTGTTAATGAGGAATCTAACAAACAATACCATCGTGCTAGTTATAAATAGTACAAATCAAAAACAATTGAATTTAATAAACAAAAACATAATTTTAAAGACAAACATTCCCCGGTTATGAATAATCTGACAATATTTGAAAAATCTCCTACTACCATCACACTGCTCGTGTCGTGATGGAGGACTTAGCCATCCGATGAATTGAACTCACGACGCCTGGGTGGCAACCAGACGCCAAGCCAACTCAGCCACTGACCGGTCGAAACATTACAATTAGTAACCGATTGAGCTTATTTTTCAGCAAAAAAAAAATCTGAATTGTTATCTTTATACCATAACAATATTAATTGTAATAATAGTACAATAACGAAATTTTATTTTCTTGACTTGTACTCTTTATTTCCTGCACGAATGAAGGATGAATGTACGGTCTTTCGAAATATGAATGTACTATGTTTATATCTTGTATGAGCAATATTGTTGCATTTCTAGTATCATATACTTTTAGTCTTCTATTTAGTAGTAACTGTCGTGTACAACAACACAAACATTATCTATATTACATTCTTGATGTACTTTTATTTCTATTCATTTATTTATTCACTACTGTCGCTAGATGGCTGTGCTCCCCAACTCAAACACGAGAAATCTTTCTCTATTGAGTTGGGCATTTTCTGTTAAACAGTTTTTTTTTTGTATTAGTTATTATATATGTACTATTAAATATTCTATATGTATTTATATTAAATAAAACAAAAAAAATCTCAAAATTAAATGTAAGAATAATGAAAAAATCAAAACAGAATAGTGACAACGGCCTCAGCGAACAAAAAGTAAAACTATGTTCATATAAGTTTGGGTCTTGCATTGAAAACCACACGCTTCAATAAAACGTTGCCATTACAAATAAATACAACCGAAAACTTCAATTAAAATAATTTTGTTACACACATGTCAGAGTGGGAGATTCTATAAGTTGCTTAAAATTACATGGTTCGACCCCTCATTCTTTTCACCTTTAAACACTCTGCAATAACGTGGGAGTCACAGTCTCAATGGCAGCGAAGTGCAGCCCATAAAAAGTGTAATAACTTATTGTAACATATAGGTATTGTGTAAAAAAAAAAAGCACAAATGTAACCAATACCCTGAAATAGCATGTAGATATATAATACCCCTTAAAATTATCCATAAGAAGAAAGTATAATTTTTTTTAAAGCGATAAATTTCTGATCAAAATGTATTTTTCGTTGAATTCAGCAAAGAAACTTGTATCCTCGTTTATTTAATTGACTTTAACAATCAGCCGAATATGGTAATAATAGTTATTATGAAATATATTCAATGCACAATATTCATACCAGAACGTGAAAACCTACAAGCATCCTACCTTTGGTCATAGAGCAATACACACCACTGATCAATGGTATATTCAGGTCGGTAAGTAGTCTTTCATAATCAATGGAATTTAAAGGGACAAAAGTTTTTGTTTCAATTGGATATATCTAAGATGATTGATTACAACTCAGCTGTACTGTATTGGGGAAAACATAGAGACACTTGAGACGTGCTTTTATATAAACCCATGATTTGAAATCATTAATTGTTGTCGAAGAACTAGAGAACCCAAAGACAAAGCTGTCGATTAGATGAAAGACAGTCGGAAAGAAGTTGGGAGAAACTAGACTCCCGGAAACCTCCGAGGAACCTGGTCGAAGTGGAAATACAATAAACTAGAGATAAGGTATCACAAGAGCAAACTATAAAACAATTATTGCGTACACTTTACTTTTGAATGATGTATTAATGTCAATTTTAATTGTGAGCACCCTACATACAGTCTGCGAAAAGCAATAAACTGATAATGTTTATAGTTTAATATCACCTTTTTATGTAGCTACAAAAAGCTTAAATGATATTTACAGCGAGCTGTGAAAAGGCAAATTTTTGGGGTAAACAGTCAAGTATTAAATAATTGCAAATATAAAGAAGATTTAAATTTGGGCAATAGTAAAAATCTATAATTTTAGAATAAAAACTGACTTGAGTCTAGTAATCTGCAAATTTGTGACGTTCAACTGAATGGAAGAAATAGTCGGGAACACTCCAAGAAGACACGGCACAATCAAGTTGAACAAATAATTGGGTGGATATAACAGAAGAGAATATAAGAATCATAATAAAGGGATAGAGCGTAACAAGACAGAATTGTGGCACTCAATCTTCTCTGCCTACATATGTAGAGAAATGGTATGATAGTTAGTCAGTAAAATTTTTTGCTTAATTAATTATTAATCAATTAATTAAAAATTACTTAGTAATCACCACTTTATTAATATACACATATCAACATGTTTCAAAAGCAATGCTTTCTTCATCAGGAATACATATTATATTATACTTATATACCTGATGAAGAAAGCATTGCTTTCAAAACATGTTGATATGTGTATATTAATAAAGTGGTGATTACAAAGTAATTTTTAATTAATTTATTATTTATTAATATGTTTTATATTATTTTATTTTATTCAAATAAAATATACAGCGAAGATTGCACTCCCATGAGGTATCCACAAAACTCATTATGGGACAGTTAATCGGTACATAATATTTGAGTTTACAAAGGTAATATATGAAAATATTAAAAATAAACAACAGGAAAATCAAATGAACAAAGGGAACAGGATAGATAGTCTTCTGATGCAAATCTCTAGTATTCCTGTATTTATAATGTTGTTTAAAATGTGAATTTTTTAGTAAGTACCAGCCGCATAATCTGATTAAAGTTAAGTAGTCATGACATCATTGGACAATTAATATAAATTCTCACAAAATGTTGATTCATAAGTATGTGCATCATCTCTATTTTACAACATTTGATCATAGTTTTGTAATGTCATAATAAATACAAATATTATTATCAAAACAGGCATAAAAAATTATAGAATTACATTATTTTGTAATGTATTTGGAAGTTTGTCAGGGTTGATCATAATATGTACGTAGAAAGTAGGTACCTACCTGTAATGATTGATTTGGCTTGTTTACATATTGTATTTATTTATACTAGAAGCAGAGAGTTCTTCTGAGAGGTTGGCAGTTACCTAAAAAGGAATCTAGCCACTTTACATGGTTAGAAACCACTTTTTATAATCGCAGATATATCAATAAGTATAAACTGTCAAAAGTAGATCGACTCGGTTGGGATTGTAATCGAGCCCGCAGCCTGAAACTACTTCGCGGGAAATGAAAGTAAAAAAGTAATGTGTGCGAAAAACGGATAAAGGTCGTCCGGTTACAAGCAATTAATGCATATATCCAGTTGGCATTTATCATCATATTGTCCTAGAATATTTTCTTAGTAAATATGCGCGAATATCTACCAAATAGATTAGGTAGATAAATTACGACGTGACTCACAAAACCAATCAATAATGTATGAAAGTTGATAAGATTAAAACTGTAGTCTATCGGAATGGAAATTGAACAAAATTGTCGCAAAACGAATGAACGTTATCGCTATGCGCCCATTAATTGAAATAACATCTGGCAATTGAATGTTGTATCAATAAATTAGTTTAGCCAACTGACATTTACATTAACATACCTACATGTACACGTTCGCGAAATATGAATGCGTGGAATGTCTAGTAAAGGAAGTAAATCAATAATAGAAAGATTACCTTTTGCAGTACACGCTGCTAAATATATCTCATTTGATATTATCCTCACGCTTTGGACGAAATCGAAAGTAATTTCAAGCTTGAACTCAAAACACAGGCGGCGGATCGGAAAAACGGCTGGCGCAAGGCGTGCGACCCGCGAGCACAATAAACTATAACTTATCTTGTCGACGAATAATACACTACGGGTTTAATTCTTCGAGGACGGACCACTTAATCTACATTATCAATGATAAAACTGAGCCGAAACAAACTGTTACTATCAATCGGCAGCCATGTTAGGTCCGTTTTGACAAGTCCGTTTTCAGAGCATTTGTACGAAAACATTGTGGGTAGTTGAATAATGTCGGTAAAACAGTTCTCTCGCGGAATACAAGAAACTGATGTCGGTAAAACAGGCCTCTCGCGCAATCAATGTCGGTAAAACAGTTCTCTTTCGCAATACAGGAAAATGATGTTGGTAAAAAAATCCTCTCACACATTTCAGTACCAACATCAGTAAAACAGTCTCTTGCGGAATTCAAGCAACCGATAGATGTCGCTATAACAAATTTCCCGCGCGTGTCATGGAGCAATCTGCCAGTCAAGACAGATTGGTTAGCAGATTCCACGTCGTATGCCGGGAATGTTTAAAAAGTTTGTGTTTATAGGTACCTACGAAAACGCTGAAGAAATGGAATTAAATTATTTTATTTACAATTCGCATTGTGACCGACGTCTACTACGCCGGCTGCAGCTGCTTAGGGCGAGCATTCTAAAAAGCAGCATTTTGCAGTCTGGTTGTTATAATATATCTAGGCTAGAATTAATTTCAGAAAGGTCGAATTAATTTCAGTTAATTTGAAAAAAATGTCAGCGCATATCAAAGCGCCATATGTACTTATCTAGATACATTTTTTACACATTTTTGCTCAGGAAAAGTTTGCTTTCTCGAGTACTTCTGATACACGTGTAGGTATACGGAAATATTTATTTTTTTTATTTTGGAGAAATTTTTTAATCGGATTTTAGTATTATAATATATATAACCTGTAGAATTTTCATCACTTTGACGTGGGAAGACCTAAAGATGTTCTTACAAGACAGTTTTCATCCAGATTGCACGTGAGTTGTCTTTTTCAATGAAAAATTCTATAGAAAATTCCATAGAAAAAGACAATCCACATGAAAACTGGACAAAAAAATGATCGTCTAAGAAATGAGTCACAGTTCGACGGGAAGACGTTATTGTTCTGCAAATTATCAAATAAAAAAATAGTTCGATATTTTGAACTCGCCTGAATTTGATCCTAACCGCCTGGCGCTTCTTATTTGCAAGATTAAAATTTTGTAATAAATTATTACTAATTTTAATGTAATCCAATAAATTATTATCAATTTTCATGTAAAATTATAAACAATTATTATCATCGCTTATGTACATTATATTCGGGCACCAAAAATTGAAGATGTGCAAATATTTATAAAACGTTTTACATTTATTTCAACAGATGTCGTCGACATCAACTTTTTGACAAAACTGGCGGAAAGTGCAAAAGTTCGAAACAAATTGATGCCATCAAATACTAACTAACTAACCATCACGCCAGGGGTAGGCAGAAAGGACGAAACGCCAAACAACTCGATCATGGCATACACTTCTTGCTTCATTCACATTCATACATCGTCTCATACATTCTCTTCTATTATTCCGACTTCTTACATGGCCCGACTCAAGTATTTGATTCACTTGATCGTGCCATGTCTTCCTCGGGCGTCCCCGACCTCTTCTTCCATCTACATTCGCGTCATACATTCTTCTTACACTCCTTTCTTCGTTAATTCGCTTCACATGCCCAAACCATTTAAGCGTCCCTTTCTTAATCTTACTCATTACGCTTACATCAGCCTTGCATTCTTTACGAATTCCAATATTTTCACACGATCATATATGGTTTTACCACACATTCGTCTCAGAGATCTCATTTCTACAGCATTCAGTCTATTTTCATCCTTCCTCTGCCAGTTCCATGCCTCACTGCCATCCATCATGATTAAAATCTTCATTCTTTGGACAACTTTTGTTAGCGCCAACCGCGTTTCCAGTCCTCAATGATAGAGGTTCTGCATTCACCCTTCTTTCCAATATCAGTCTTTCCATCTCTCATGCAACATACTTCCCAAATATACAAACTCATCGACCTGTTCCAAGTATTCGTCATTCACAATTTATATAAATATATTTCTATGGTATTTGCTGCCATTATTGGAGCATTGCAGAAGTCGCGTGCATTGCTCTATAACCATAAATAGCTCCATCAAATTCATAGAAAAAATACATTTTGATTAGAGTTGATGTGAACAAAAACCGTAAAAATATATTAATACGCCCAGCTCCTGACATTTTCTATACATTGAGATGGACACATGCTGGCAAACTTAGGTTTTTCTATACATTTTAATAGATTGTATTTGAAATATGTTCTTAATAAATTAAAGATACAGAAAATTTTGTTTTCTTCTTTTTTGCTCATTATATTTTTTTAAAGAGGCTATTAGGACTGTATTAACTGTCTAAATTGTTTACAAAGAAAATAAAATATTTATTACAATAGCAGTACCGTTTGGAAGCCTAAAGCCCGGGCTGCTGGAGGCGGTAGTTTAGCATGTTGTCAATATTTTGATGACTTTGATATTTGATTACACGCGTAACTTTGTCAAAATATGTACACATATATATACTTATTTATTAAAAAAAAACATTAACTCCAATCAGGAGGTCCTGAGGGAAATAATTTCCATCAAGGCCTATGCCATCTTTGAGAATGTTGTGTGGAGGATCGTTTTGAGGAAAGCAGGGAATGAACATGGGTCTTCAACAGACCCATGTTCATTCTGAGTTCAGACTCCATGTTGTAGGAGGAAGTAAACACCGAGGCCGGCAGATCATTCCACAGCCGAGCGGTTGAACACAAGAACGAGTTGTAGAAGCGACCCGTTCTCATGTGACCCATGTTGTAGGAAGGAGGAAACATCGAGGACGGCAAATCGTTCCTCAGCTGGGCTGTTGTACTGTTATTTAGGCTCACCAGGATTCGATCCGCTACCACCGCATTCGGAGTCGAGGTTGTTCGACCACGCAGGCAATTAAGAATGAGTTCTTGATTTTAAAATTTAAATCCTCTTTTCTATTTTTATATATCGTAATCTATTAGCAATGAATTATTTTTAATAATTACCGGAGTCGTTAGCATTATAACTACTTTCCTGGATTATGTTTTAATAACTACTGTTATCTTCATAATATCAAATTCCATCATAAAATTATTCAGCTTTACTAATACGGACAAGATTTATCGGGGTTGACTCTCACTGCCCCGGCCACTGAATAGACAATCCCTAGAAAAGCGAACCAGTCTCACACATATCTAATAATATCTTTCGATTCAATGAAAATGATTAGCAACACAGAGTAAATAATACACAGAGATGCCCTAACACGCAAGGGGAAGAAACACAAATAAGGGGATTGAGGGGCGAGCTAGGCGTGCTGCCAATTTAAGTAAAACAAATAATAAAAAGCTTCGGCTTGCTTACAAAAACTGAATATTTAGTTTGCCTCTTTATGAATGTTTTATAATTTGCTTACTATAGTAAAAATCATGCGAAATAAACGTGGAAGGAAGTCAACTAGGCTGGTGCCAAAATGGGTGTCACGTGATCTTTGCCTCCAGCTGTCGAAATAGTACCTAAGGCAAGTCTATTAATTCTGACGTCAATGGCTATAACCAAATTCTCTAAAATGACAATACCTCAATCCACTAGCAATTGATGGCAACATCGAACACTAGCACCCTCTAGCGGACCGAGTTGTACGAATTGGTTTTTTTCATACATTTTCTGTGAAATATATTCTTAATAAATTATAAAAATAAAAATTGATAAAATAAAGATTATGCAATGATTTTACTCCCTTTTTCATAATAAATGAAAATATTGAAGAGGCAATTAGGTTTGCACTAAAAGTTATAAGCCTCCTCGCTCGCCAGTCGCGCTCGGTCTGGTGAATTAGAAAGAGAATAAAACACTAACGAGTACGAGGTGTGTTCAAAAGAAAGGGTGAATTTCGAATTTTCGCGGGCTGTGTACATTCGATTATCGATTTTTTTTGTTATGTTGGTGCACATAAGTTTATCATATGTTAGCATTATCAGCCATTTTGGATTAGTGGTTTGTTTTTGACAACTGGAAAGGTTAGTCACGTTATTGTGTGTTCTTCGATTTTTTACTTTTGAAAAAATGGATTAAAGAATATGTATTAATTTTGCGTTAAAAATGGAATAAAGTGCTCCAACGCACTTAAAATGTTGACTGTGGCATTCGGCGAGTCTACTTTGTTTCAAAAAAGTGTTTATAAGTGGTACAAGCGCTTTACAGAAGGCCGAGAAGATGTTAATAACGATGAGCGTCCTGGAGTTGCAACCACGTCAACAAACGAAGTAAACATCGAAATAGTGAGAAAATGGTTTTGGAAAATCGTCGAATCACTATTAGGGAAGTTGAAGAGGATGTTGGCATATTAATCGGTTCATGCCATGCAATTTTCTTGGATGTTTTGGGCATGAAACGTGTGAAATTGCTAAATTTTGAGCAAAAGCGACGTCGCATTAGTATCGCTCAGGAGTTGTTGAATGACGTCAACGACGATCCAGATTTGCTCAAAAGGGTCATAACTGGTGATGCAACGTGGGTATATGGTTATGACGTCGAAACCATGGCCAAATCTTCCCAATGGAAGCGGCCAGAAGGGCCAAGACCGAAAAAAGCACGCCAAGTCCGATCAAATGTGAAGGTTTGGCTCACCGTTTTCTTCGATTACAATGGCGTGGTGCATCATAAGTTCTTGCCAATAGGTGGTACGGTTAATAAGGAATACTACAAGGAAGTTATGCAACGTTTGCTTGAAGCAATACGGCTCAAACGATCGGAATTGTGGAAAAACAAATCATGGATTTTGCTTCACGATAATGAACTAGCTCACACATCGATGCTTGTTCGTGATTATTTGATCATAAACAACACCGTAATCATGCCTCAACCACCATATTCACCAGATTTGGCTCCCTGCGACTTTTTCTTGTTCCCGAAACTGAAGAGACCAATGAAAGGAAAGCGTTTTGCCACAATTGATGAGATAAAGTCAGTATCGAAGAACGAGCTGATGGCCATACCGAAAAGCGCATTCCAGAAGTGCTGGAATGCGCTTTTCGGAATGGCCATGAAGAAGCGCTGTCATAAGTGCATTATATCTGAGGGGGATTACTTTGAAGGGGAGAAAATGAATATTGATGGATAAATAAATACTTTTCGAAAAAATTCAATATTCACCTTTTCTTTTGAATGCACCTCGTAAATAGTAAAATGTGATTAGTTTTTTAAATTTATTATTTTTAGACTTCTTTTGGATCAACATATCACAATTCCCAATATTTTTTGTTTTATTTATATATGCTTTAATTAGATATAAATTTTTAAATATCCTAAATAAAAAATAATTATAAGAATTGTGATACCTATGTTAAGCGAAAAGATTTTCTAAAAAAAAAGAATTGAAGAAAATTTTATTTCCTTTTTAAACCATCACACCGAGCGCGAGCGTCGAGCGGCGAGGCTTTTAACTGTTAGTATAAATCTAATAGCTTCTTTAATATTTTTTTCATTTATGAGGATAAAAGTAATAAAATCATAATGTACGTTACCTAATACTGGCAGTGCCCTGTCGGTATCGTGCATGAGGTTTATGTCGATTCTCTACCGGACCGTCAGAGAGTGGCCTTACATGACATCTCTAGTCACCGTTAAAACGGCCGTCTTTGCTACTCTCGCCGCATCACATGTCACGGCCGCTAGATAACAGCGCCGCCTTCTTAGGAAACCTAAGCTTTAGTGTCTATACCAGACGTGACTATCAAAGTTTGTAATACCCTCCATTTGCATAACATCAACCAGTACATAACTCACTAGGTGGTACGACTAGATACGAAATCAACTACTGAGTTCGTGCAGTTTCGAACGAGAGACGACTCGATACGTTCTCGATCAAGCTGGCATGTAGTACTGTCAGGCTCATAACAGACGACCTGACCACAAACGAGAGAGAGAGAGAAGCGACTAGATACGCGTCTCTGTCTTGTTTGTTTGTCTGCACAAATAATTAATTGTGCAACGCCCGACTTTAATTTTAACCTGATAGAAGCGACTAGATACGCATCCCTATCTTGTTATGTTTGCACAAAAAGAGGATTTGTGCAAACGCCCCATTTCAGTACATATTGGCTTTCGACAAGCGTAGTTCCGGGGTTTTCGAAGAAGTGATGATGACCGTGCACGTCATCGTTTTCTTTTTCCTACGCCCCTGAACCTCGTTTTCGTCCCGAGACGCTACTGGGTGCTAACGGGACATTTCTCCGACCCCCGCCACCCCTACGGTCGCTCCCGGCGACGGTCCCGAAAACAGAGCGGGCTCTCATTGGTCGAGCTCCTCCGATCCACAAAAAACTGTCTTTGTAAGCGATTCCTGCGGCCGCGGTGACTGATCTAAATAAACGATCTTTTCTGATCTGTTCATTAGCGCCCGCGTAATCGAGTAAACTTACTTATTTTATGTTTGTACAATGCATTTTTTTGTAATCTGACGGCAAAGTATTACCTGTCCTACTTTGACCCCCATGACATACTTTGTAATAATTTTGGTTGCTTTAATAAAAAATAGGTGAAGATTGCAATAGGCTCAATTCAAGCAGAAGGTCGTGATTGACATCCTAATTTTTTGATCAAGTCGATCCAAGATTGACAGAGTCTACGGCAGCTCGAGAAATATTCACGAGTTCAAACTGCCCGATTCGCCGCACGGTATCGCACCGAAGTACTTGAACGACGAGTGCATTTCTAAAATTCAAAGTATTCTCACGGATTCAACACGCCTTCTACCTACTTCGCCTGCATCTTCACCCGGCCTGAAAACCGACCGTGACTTTCTCTTCGCCCTCACCACCTCCTTGCAAGAAATCGTTTGCCTTTTTCAAGGCATTTCTCCCTTCCTTCCTACCCTGCTCTGAAGCGTTGAAGTAGCCAGCCTGATCTTCTTCTTCTAAAAACGTGCGCAAGAGTTTACAGATCTTGTACCGTACATGGTCCTTCTTGAGCCAGGATCTACTTCACGCCTTCACGACTACTAGTGACGTCTTCTCGCCTTCACGCCTTCAGTGACGTCTGCACGCCTTCTCGCCTTCAGTGACGTCTGCACGCCTTCACGCCTTCAGTGACGTCTGCACGCCTTCTCGCCTTCAGTGACGTCTGCACGCCTTCTCGCCTTCAGTGACGTCTGCACGCCTTCTCGCCTTCTCGCCTTCTCGCCTTCAGTGACGTCTGCACGCCTTCTCGACTACAAGCGACGTCTGTACGTCTTCGTGCCTTGTACGTGCCGAGATGCCTGCAGTTGAGGTTATCCACCACTTTCCCACCCCGGTATAAGTAACTTATGGTTACTCCTTCAGGGTGCACCTCAAGGACTCTAATTTTTTTGGTTCAACGAAGCTAAGGTTATAAATGATTCTAAACCCTCAAGTGTCCCTGCATAGCATTAGCTTAGAAGGAGGTTAGTAAAATTCCACAGCCCAGAATGGTTAGTACATACATACGGTCGACAAAAGTGGCTCTAGTAATAATGGTGGCTCTGCTCTGCTCGTCCGTAGATGAACATGGTGAGACGCGGAGAAATACTAACATAAAACAGTAAAAGGGAGAAACTAAATAGATTAAGTGAGAGTACTTGGGACGAGCCGTTGCCAGGACACCAGGGCAGTCCCTCTGAAGCAGTGCTAGGTGGATTCTTGTTCCCGCCACCCTTCCCAGGAGACATTGCGCCAGTCGTCAAGATTATCCCTTAAGAAAAGTGTAATTGGGGAGGGGGTAAAAAAAAAAAAAAAAACCCTGAGACCCTGGGGATATGGAGGGGTCCAGGCGGCCGCGAGCGTGCCACTGAGTCGGGGAGACGGGAAGGCCGTCACCACCAAGCTTGCTCCATCGGGAAGTACACAAGGGATCCGGCTAGGGCAAGTCAAAAGTAGATGACTGCTTCGGGTTGCAGGGATAGGGTTAATTTTCCACTCCCTAAGAGGGGATGTGGACAGTACACAATAAAAATATTTTTGGGTTCAGTTCGCCTGAATATCTCAAAATGTTTTTGAGTTCTACACAAAGAAAAAATTTTTGTACCTAAAAAAAACAAAACTCATAATAGGGAAATAAAAATGGAAAACAAAATTATAACAACAGTAGAGGCATCAGTGCAGAGTGAAAAGTTTAAAGCTAAAATTTAAAATTAAAAAAGAAGTATAAGATATATTAAAAATGGCAGGAATCTAAATGAGCAAAATACAGAAATAGAGAATGAAACAAGGTAACAAAATAGCAAGTAGAAGATAAAAATTTACAAAGGGAAACATAAAATGTAAAACCAAGCATATACAGTAGTTAAATAAATTTAAAATCAGTACCAGAGATTCAAGAGGACAGTACCTCCGGCACCTGAAACGATAAATGATTTTACGAAGCTATTCCGCGACTCTAAGTTCAGGCCATCTCTCCACCCATCTACTTACAAACCTTCTCAGACACTCGAAATTCACCTTATTGCAGACCAGATCAGCATTCCAGGCTGGTCTGGTAATTCCAGTCAAACCATCCAACATTTCCTCTCTCGCATCCATCAAAATCTCACAGTGCCACAGAATGTGCTCGGCGGTCTGGTTTGTATTTCCACAAGCACAGTTTGGGTGAGGGGATAGAGATAAACTATGAAGTCTACCCCTAAATTCACCGTGCCCCGATAGTAGTTGGGTGGTATAGTGGTCCAGGTGTAAAAATGCCCCTTCCATTCTGCTTCTAACTGAGGGGAAGAAAGAATAAGTCCATCTTCCGGTCGTCGCCCTATCCCAACGTGACTGCCAATCATCCAGAGTTCTATCACGCATCTCCTTAAGAAGCTTTGGCAGGGAGACCTCACCACCCACGGTCACGTGGACACCCAGATGGACAGCCTCTCTACCTCTTGTTAAAGCCTTCTTAGCCAATACTTCCCTAATTTCTAAATCAATCGGTAGGATTCCGGCCAGAACCGGTAATGCATCTGATGCTACAGTCCTGTAAACTCCCGAGAGCGCCAGTAAAGGAGTGCGCTGGCCCCTTTTCAGAGCCAAGAGTATGAGAACATTGTCAAGGCGGTGCTCCCACACCGAAGCAGCGTATGAGATTTGGGTCACGTACACTGCCCGGTAGATTAGCCGGAGCGCAGGCGAGCGGAGACCCCACTCGGCCGTTGACAGTCTTCTCAACTTATGAAAGAGGGCCTGGGCTCTACTGGACGCGCTTTTTGACGTGGGCCAGGAAAGAAGACGATCTATCTAAAATGACTCCCAAGTGTCTGGTGTTTTCCGCAAAGGATATTGTGGAGTTTCCCATTTTAATAGAAGGGTTACGTCTTCGACTGAGGGAACCCTTCATAAGGAGACCCACTGTCTTGTGGGGAGCGAAGGTTAATTTATTTCTTTTACCCCATTCCAGAACCATCTCTAAGCATTCCTCGGCCTTACTTTCGACCTCTTTCCTGCTGTTGCCCGCCACAAGAAGATGCTCATCATCCGCATATGCCACTGATACACAACCCTCAGGCAAGGGTAACCTGAGGCCGTCGTCAAAAAGAATTTTCCAAAATTCCGGACCCAAAACTGAGCCTTGGGGACAGCCCATATCCACTTCTCTGATAATAGTGGTGCTCCCGTGAGCAACCGCGATGGATCGGTCCCTAAAATAGTCCGAACAGATCTCAAAGAGATCCGGTGGACAGTTTCTATTCTTTAGTTTGATAAGTATCATTGGCCATGATGCGTTGTCAAAAGCCCCGGCAATATCTAGAAATAGACCTATCACATACTTCTTATTACAAACCTTCACCCAGTCGAGCGCAAACGAAATGGCGTGCTCGGTGGATTTCCCAGGAACGAAGCCGAAGTGGTGGATGCTACCGGGCGACAGGTAATGGTCTAACCTCTTACGTATGATTTTCTTGAGAATTTTACCGAGGATGGGCAGCAAGGTGATGGGGCGGTACGCCTTCGGGTCCGTTCTCGGCTTATTGTTTCCCTTAGGGATTATCCTGAGCACACCCCTCTTCCATACTGTGGGAAACTTTCCGCGTCTCAGACATGTGTCCAAGAGTTGGAAAAGCTCCTCCTTTGCAAAGATCCAAACATGCTTCACGATTATACCATTCAACTTGTCGATACCCGGGGCTTTCTTCGGACCGAGACCCTTAATTATAATATTTAACTCCGCTTTACTGAATGTTGGTAAGCTTTCGACCGTCTGGGGGAGGTCCCTAGGAGGAAGCCTTGAGAGAATTCTCACTTGTTTGTGATGGTCATTTTCCCCTGTTACTGTCTCTAGAGGGACTAGCTTCCCCAGAAGTGTTTCAAGGGTCGTGGCAATGTCACAACTCTCGGCATCCCCATCGTTATTGCCCAGTGTTATGCTGGATAAGTAACGCTCAGATCCTTTGC